>CACKRE030000865.1:20004-53406 GCA_902602495.3 Ectocarpus sp. CCAP 1310/34
TCCCCCCCCCCCCCCCGCCCCCCCCACGATAGTTTCCCGCCATACATGCACGGTTAGACGAGCTGCCCAAAGGCAGCCCGTGCAGCGATGCCTCCTCCGAAAACATTTCCTAGGACAGAACCGTTTATTGTGGTCGGATTGGATCCTGATCTGTCAGACTGAAAAACAACACATCCAATCTACCTTGATCTTCATGGCCTCTTCCATGAGCTCTGCGGCGGACATCTCCCACTTCTCCTTGGCCTTCTCGTGAAAGCCCAGCAGCTCGACGTCAAACAGCAAGGTGTCTCCCGGCTTAATCACGCCGCTGCCCTGCAACACCAACGGAGCAAGTGCGCACCATAACATAACTCGTCAAATGGGCAGGGAGTAGGCCACACGCCCGCGGGCAAAATAATCACGGTGATTGATCACACCAGTGCTCGTGTCCAACAAGTCAGATGATGTGCTGTGGTGGTTGAGGCATATAGCTCACGCTATCGACACATACAGCAGTAGCGGAACAAACGAGTCACAACACGATCAATGTAGAAAGAAGCTCTGTTGACGCAATACTCACCGAGTAGCACCGCCTACCGTACGTGATGGTATAGTATACCACACCCCGAGGACAAATGCGTGAAAACTCTAAAAAACACACCCGTGAGGTGTTTTCCGCGCAGATGGCTAGAATATTCTGCTACAAAACAGCAGAGTACTGCTTGATTTGAGACGTTCTAGCTGAAAACACGTTTCGAGTTCAAAAGGGAGCAAAGCCGTCAAAGCGGACGTCATGGGGATGTCGTCCCCGACAAACATTTCCTAGGAGAGTGGTGTCCTGTGTGACGGTGCATCATCGTGTCAGAGAGAGGGTTGCTGGGCCAGCTCCGCAACTTCACGTACACAAAGGAAACAAAACGCCCAGCCCACACACGCCAAGAACGACATGGAGAGCCCCGTAAACAACCTGGCGAAATCTGATGGGCTAATGCATTGGAACAAAATACGTTTGCTACCGGCAACTCACCGGGGGGCTGTCCCCATAGGCATAGTCGGCGCGGCACTTCAGAATCGCCTTCTCCCCGATGGTCATGCTAGAGAAGCCTGGAGGGATGACAAGACCGCCGAACAAAACACAGGTGTTCGCACATTGTGTTGGCATAGGTAGGTATACCGATACCCATTTTCGCACAGCGGTCGAAACAAGAGGCCACAAAACGAACCCTCTGTTCGTTCCTCGACTGTTGCCTGCCGAGAAACGAACAGAGGCTTCGTTGCTAGCCTTGAATACAAATTAAGGATTCCCAACACAGAACCACACCACCTTCGCGAGTGATTCGTTGCAATCTCAATCTCTGTCCTGCGCTATCTTTTTTGGATTCCTCCGTTCCTGTTTCTTGTCTCTCGATCCCCCTGGATTTTTGCCCCTCCGCCCTTTTCTGTGTGTATGTGTGTCTCTCTCTATCGTGCAACACTGACGAATGTCCTCATATCTCCCCATCTCTCATGTGCTGTAGCTGAGAGCCAATCCCACCAACACAAAGGTTAACAGCCACGGCTTCCCGATACCCGAACATCACAAGAGCTGGTCTCTGTGCTAACATGACACTTCGTCGGCTATGCGGGCCGTAAACATCGACCGAATGATAAAAAACAAACTGCTCCAATCTGTAAAGGCCATCACGTATCATCCAACACAAGTCCTGCGCGAACGTCACCGTGCTTACCAATGTCCCAGGCCTTGATCACGGCGCCCGTTCCGATTTGAAAGGTGAAGGGCTTTCCCCTGTTCGAAGCCAACAAGGTGGTTCGAGAGGATCTTTAGAACGGGGGGGGGGGGCTACAAAGGGGCGGGTCTAATTGATCGTGGGATTCACTATTTGATAATTCAGCTTCCAACGTCGTCGCAATCAGCTGTATCAGTTCCGCACGAACTCAATACGAGTAATTCCCGAGGATCGTCGATTTCTCTACAGGCGCGACGACATTTCTTCTCTGCATGATACCTCAGAGGATCAGCAGGGATCCTAATAACTGCTACGCCTGTGTGTCGGGCAGAGGTCTGAGCTAGTAGCAAGAATCCACGCTGCAAAGAAGGGTTCAGGCCGCGAGCTATCGCGCACACAACGGGTGGGTACGAGCAGGCATGTCGCGTGCTAAGAAAACAATGTATGCAAGCGCCCACGCCCCCAACAGAAATCCACCTAGCGTCCCCGGCACAAGAGGCGCATGATCCCAACAATAGCTACAAGAACACACATAATATCTCGTCCACAGCACCTCGAAATCAGACGTCATGACGACAAACCTCCAGGGAGGAGTGCATACAACACCAATATCGCGCCTCTTCGGCAACAAGAAAACCCTTATCCTAGGGCATGCCTCGTACCTTGGAACGTTCGCGCTCGCGTTTGGAACATCCCCGGGGTGTTGTCTTTGTCAATGATTCGCAGACATCCAGGATGTCTTCACTACCGAGCGGCTGCTTCTTACTGTGTGTCTTGTCGCAGTTCTGCAACAGTGCTATAAAAAACTTGAGTGCATCCTGTCCTTCCTGTTTGGGGATCAAAGGTAGTAGGACAGACAGCAGGTCCTTGCCTGTCTCGTGAAGAGTCGAACTTTTCGCCGCTCTCGATGGTACCCGTGTAGTGGGCAGACACCTCATACTCCGGGGGAGGGTTGCCTCGCTCATCATCACCCGTCTCCAGGATCTGTTTAGCGGGGCGGTGGTGGTGGGGTAGAACCAGAGCGGCGCCGGGTTAAGAGCAAGGGTTGCGTAGCAAGAGAGCGCGTGTTCGCCATGCGCGTCAAGCACGGACTCAGTGAGCGACGTGCACCATCTTAGGTTCTTCAACCAAGTACATGGCAGCAGTGCTGGTGTAAAGGGAGAGCCGCCGTGAGGAAGCGACGAGCCTTGGCAACATTGTAGGGTGCAGTGCGTCCGTTGCGGAAAGTTCAAGGGGGGGGGAGCATGACCGGTGCGTGGCACATGTTGTTCCATCGACAGCTCACGATCAGCTCACGATAGGGGGGAACGCACGCTAACGATTTGCCACTCCTTCCTGTCAACGATTCACGATTCTGCAGGGCTTCCTCGGTGAAACTACCAAGTGAAATTGTAGCTCTGCGGAGATCAGCAATGGTACATTCTCGAAGAGGGTTCTCTCCACTGTCTACCTGTTGCCACGGGGCACACACACGGGCACAGACCCAAAAGACGCATGTATGCCTATTTCCGGGATTCACGATAATTCGACATGTTGCAGTCGGTCATAGTAGGAAGCTCATAGTTCCTCGCCCAACAACTTGAGTCGCCGCGGGACAGCACGTTCCGTTACAGAACCACCCCCCCACTTCTGCTGCTGTTGCCGTTTCACAGCTGCTGTAGCCGTCGCACAGGTGCAAGACTGCTGCACAGCTGCACGACTGCTGCTGCACAGCTGCAGGAGCGGCTGCTGCACAAGCTGCAGGACTGTGTACAAGTACATTTCCTGAGGGATGAGGTTTGCTCCGTGGTGCTTGGGAACGGTGCCACTGGTAATTGTCCGAAAATACGTATCAACATGCAACAACAGTCCGAGAGACTTGCCTCAGAACTACTTCATATTGTAGACACATTAAACCTCTCATAAATTTACGCGTTTAGTCAAAAAGGTTGAGCAGAATCATTTGTTCAGCTTTTTTTTTTTCAAGAGCGGGGGTAAATATCGGCCGGGATACATTCGTATCTCCCCCAAACCGATCAGTGTATGGCCTGCACCCGTAGGTTTTACGTGTCTGAGGATCCTGGGCCCTGGGGTCATGGTGTGTGTTCCGACACCGGCAAACATCTCCTTTTTTTCCGTCTTCTTCCTCCCGTCTCTCCTATGCGTTCCGTACGGCTAGCACCCACGCACGCCACCCAGCCGCACACGCACTAGACTATGCAGTTACACAACATAGCTGACACTCCACGAACAGCTGCTCGGGTACCGTGCGCTGGAGCATGACATAGGCTGACCATGCGCTCTTCGACACCCGCGGCGGGAGAGGGAAGTTGTTGTTGTTGTTGTTGTTGTTGTTGTTGTTGTTGTTGTTGTTGTTTGTTGTTTTTCTTCACATTTAACTCGTGTCAGTTGCTAATCCCAAAATCTAGCAAAGACTCGGTCCGTGGTCACAAAAATGCTAGAGCCATCAGAAGATCTAAATAACACACAACACTATTAGCAAGAAAAGGGTACGCAAGCCCGAGGAGGTACTCCTTCAATCCCTGCAGCACGTTTGCATGCTCACAACTGAACTACACGCCCACACACTACAAATCGACTACAGCAGCAGCATCACCCCCCTTGTCCCGCATTTAACCACAATGAATGTCGACTACTACAGCGTACTGCTGTCTGAAGTGCTGTCTGTACAATAATAACACCATGGTGCATGGTACACAAGCTCGGGGCATGCAGCTGCTGTCTGAAGTGCTGTCAGAATGAGTCCGTGGACATACAATGAAGAACACCCAACCAAAGCCATCATTGCAATTGACAATTACCCGAATCTATCCAGATCATCTGTGTTAGGCACAGCAGTGTAAACATCGACACTGACTAGGAATCGTTCCACATTGAAGGGGTCTTCCACGATGCAGGTACAATCAAGGCACCCGGGTTATCCGCGCAATCTCTGCCGCGTCTCTCTACAAAACCAGTGACGTCATCACACACACCCAACACCTGTATTCAAGGAAAAAACGGAAAAATAATTGACAACACAAGAGATGTTTGTCCTTGCGCCACGGTTCGATGCCGTCCGCCTGCTCCGGTTCCGCTGCTCCAGTTCCGCTGTTCCAGTTCCGCTGCTCCGGTGCCGCTGTGGCCAGTCCTAGCACGACCAAACTCGNAGGAAAAAACGGAAAAATAATTGACAACACAAGAGATGTTTGTCCTTGCGCCACGGTTCGATGNAGGTCACTGAGACAGTACAGCTCCCTCTAGCAAACCTAGGGCCGTGTGCATAGTGCCCGTCCACCTTTCTGATGACGTCTGCCTCCGCGCACAAGGATGAGATGGGCATTGCTGCCTACACCGACGGCCTGAAGGCCCGCGCATCTGCACCTTTGTACCTGGCGCACCAGTGCCGACCCAACTCCACCACTACGCACGCCTCGCGGCGGGTGCGCCGCAGCAAGAAGGTATCGGTCCCATTAGGGTGAGTCTAGCCCTGCTCGCTAGAAAGACCCCCCCCCTCGCTATGGGTCATGCCTACGCACAACCTTGCAGAGGCAGCGAGGGGAAGAAAGGGAAGAATGGCAGGGCCAAAAGGCTGGAGGAGCGGGTTGGTAGGTCTGAGGTGGAGACCAGGGTAGTGAGCAGGATTTGTTGTGTACGGCAGCTCATGTGCAACGCGTTTAGCTCCTTCTCGGAACGCCCCGTGGAAAAGAGACTCCACTCTCCCTTCGTACGAGCTCCGTGCAGCCATCGTATTGACCGCGGCGTGGCTGACGAAGTGCGGACGGGAGGGGCACCAGGTCAGGAACGATGGCAACCATCCCTTCCTGCTTCCTCCTCCGCGCCTGCATGCATACTTCTCGTTGCCTCAGTTTTGGTGCCATCAACAATCAGTCTGATGATCGACAGCTGCTGTTTCTTGGTCGTGTACAGGACATGGTTTTTCTTTATGTCTAATCGACAGCTGTTACTTGGCCGTGTACGGCACATGCTACCTGGTGACCTGCGGGCAGATTAGGTGTACCCACTTGCTACGATGGTTTTTCTCTTTTGCTAAATCGACAGCTGTTGACCGTGCACGGAACACACCTGGTGACCTGCGGGCAGGTTACGTGTACACACTTGCTACGATGGTTTTCTCTTATGTTAAATCGACAGCTGTTACTTGGCCGTGTACGGCACATGCTACCTGGTGACCTGCGGATAGGTAAGGTGTACACACTTGCTACGATGGTTTTTCCCTTATGTTAAATTGACAGCTGTTGACGTGCACGAAACACATCTGGTGACCTGCGGGCAGGTTACGTGTACACACTTGCTACGATGGTTTTTCTCTAATGTTGAATCGACAGCTGTTACTTGCCCGTGTACGGGACATGCTACCTGGTGACCTGCGGANATAGGTAAGGTGTACACACTTGCTACGATGGTTTTTCCCTTATGTTAAATTGACAGCTGTTGACGTGCACGAAACACATCTGGTGACCTGCGGGCAGGTTACGTGTACACACTTGCTACGATGGTTTTTCTCTAATGTTGAATCGACAGCTGTTACTTGCCCGTGTACGGGACATGCTACCTGGTGACCTGCGGATAGGTTAGGTGTACACACTTGCTACGATGGTTTTTCTCTTTTATGTTAAATCGACAGCTGTTGACCGTGCACGGAACAAGGCACCTGGTGACCTGCGGGCAGGTTACGTGTACACACTTGCTACGATGGTTTTTCTCTAATGTTGAATCGACAGCTGTTACTTGCCCGTGTACGGGACATGCTACCTGGTGACCTGCGGGTAGGTTTACGCACTTGCTACGATGTGTTCTCTAATGCTAGTCGGCTCGTTGTTTCTTCAAGCCTGCTGTGAGAAGATCATGTCTCCACTTGACACCAAGGGAAAGCAGTCGCCTTATTGGCTGCTCCCAGCAGTTGTTTTGTTCTGGCAGCTGCTGAGCAACTCCCTCCTATGACACGCATGTTAATGTTCACGTGTACACCCCACCCAAGGAGGGCTTCAACATGGCCGGTACAGTGTACACCGCCATACTTCGTATGCGGATACAATGGATGTAAAAAGACCTTCCGCCACTAAAACTAGTGTCATCGTGGTACTGCTGTAAACCACACAGTTGTAGTGGGGGGTCGTCCCCAAGTCGGTCTCCCTGTTCCGTAAAACTGCGCGCCACGCTCGAACATCAACTCTTGCTACCTTGAACGCAACAACCGCCCGCAACAGACCAGACTGCAGAGCCTCCTGACCCTGTTGAGCCTCTTGCTCGAAAAGCCCACATTCTTTTGAGACTTGTGTTCAAGACCGAGATGCTGCGTTGAAGCATTCGGCGGCCTGCAACAACAGAAGGGGAAGTCTAGAGCCTAGAGCCCCTCCCTTGCGGGAAAGGCAAAGGGATGAGGGAGGGGAGCCACATCTCCCTAAATGCAGGGATCTGACAGGACCCCCTCGAAGAGAGACTCGAGTCCTCCGGACGGTCTCCCTCGTGCGATACATTTTCTTAGTGAATTACTGAACGAAATGTTTTCACCAACAGCAGGCACAAATGCTTGCTTCTGCTGTCCCTTGCAACCAGTGGGCTGAAAAAACACTTGGGGGCGACAGCTGAGAGGAGCTACCGGTACATTTGGTCTTAGGGGCCTGGAGTGCGCGATCTTGGAAGCGCTCGATGGGATCTAGAAAAACGGGTTCTGAAGAAGAACAGCGAAGACGGGGCGGTACACCATGGTGAAGATATGCAAAGGGTGAACGCGGATGGGATCAAACCCAGCAGCGAAAATGGCGTGGAAAGAGGGGGCAGCATACTACCCTCCTGAGTAGTAGCGGCAGAGGAGAGAGGCAACTCTTCATTACTGTCTGCCGCCTGCTGGTGAGGGAGGCCACGTAATGGCCGCGGGACAACGCAATCCACACACTCCGTCGGCGCGCGTGCTGATGAAAGACGCACCTTTTTCAGCACACCCCCATCGCCAGACAAGTCCAGCCATGCCGTCTCCCCTTCGGCAGCGCTAGGATCCATACTTCCTCGAGTGTTCTCGGTAGAGGTGTGCGTGCAGTGGTGTGCGAGCAAGCAAGCACCGGCAATCAATCGGAGAGAGCATGGCGGGCGCCAGAGCTGGGGGGGAGGGGGCTCCGCGGTGACATCGCACAGAATGCGGTTGATTCTGCGGGCCATCAGCAAGACGTGACAAGTTGGGCATGACACAGGACAGAGAGCAGACAGTGACACAGGAAAAGGCGCACGTGGGATAACACGGACTGTATGCATGTGCAGCATTTTGCCAAGATGCACACACGACATTTTCCAGACAAACAAGCTCGGGGCATGGGCAACTCTGTATTTAAGAGTGGGCATTTACCATTTTCTACCTGGAACGCCGAGACGCGGGTAGTCTTTCTTTCATATGAATCCACGTAATTTCCAGCTGGTGTTTGTCCGTAAGACGCACACACGAGGTTTCCATAATGATGCATCCATTGATACCGCTGTAAAATTATATGCACAGACACGCCGGGGGTGCTATCTGTACCTCCATTAATTTGCCGGGGCCATCAATGGCGTCAAGACAAACAACACAACACTTCCGGGTACCAGCACCACAAGGACCTCTCGTCACGACTGTTCGCGAGCTTCAAAACATATTAACACCTCTGTGTGCCTGGTTCAATCTCTTTTGCAAAGTTTGCAGGTTATTTGTTAATTGGAGTGTTAGATTGTAGCAGCGTCCGGTGCGGCACAACAGATATAATTTCCTCGTCTGATGCCACATAGCTACACATGAGTAATTACAAAAATCACGATCCATCTGCATCCGCATACTTACCCCGGCGATCATGCGCACTGATCACTCTAAGATGGCACCGCATACTGCCGCAAGTGACTGGCCGATTTCTCTTCGGCGAAGGCAGCGGTACTCGACTACCTGGTGCGTAACTCCAGAGAACAGAGACCGCAAAAGTGAAATACCGAACCACCACAATGCCTGTTTATTGTTCGTCTCCTTCGCAAACTTACTCCTGGTTGGCGCGTGAGCACAGACCCTGGCTCCAGTGGCACCAAGACGACCAGAGCGGAAACAAAGGACAATTGGTTGTCTTTGGCCACTGTTGTGCGTAGCTCGAAGCGACAAACATTTTAAGACTCCTTCAAGACTGCCTCGAGCTTTGGCTGGAGCCACATTGAGCTTCTCCAGCCCTCAAGCCCTCCCCAGCCTACCTTCGTGAGCTGAGCTCGATGTAAGTATTCGCTCGCTCCAGTTCGGAGTTCGGACTACACCCCGGGCAACGCAGATTCGGCGCCACAAACACTACAACAAAATATCGCAGAATTTGGAAATAATTCCTTCCCTTGCCACCCCTCTCTCTGTTTTCACGATTTTCCCCGCTTGGGACCCCTTTGCCCCCTCCTCTCTTTCGCGTACATCTCACACGGAACAATCCACGTCACAACAGCAACGTGCCCTCTAGGTGGAGGGGAGAAGCGAGCCAGCCTGAATCAGTCCATCCTGAAATTGTTGGTCGGGAGCATCCCTGTGAGGGCTAGGCTGGACATCTTGTAGTACTCGTTTCGAGTGAGGAACAACCACGACAGCACCGACAGGCCAAGCGACTGCGCCAGCAAGCTTCCCACTGTAACCACCTGGGCGACGATGGCGTTCGGCGGCGAAACGTTGGTGGAGGGGTCGAAGCACACGGGAGACAAAAATCCCAGACGACGACATCAAGAGCGCACGCGACGAAAATCAGTGGACATCAACACAAGGCAGTCGTTGTACCGGGGGGTTGGGTGACACAAACGGTACGCAACGGAACTGACCCCGAGGCCCCACGCTGATTGGTCAAGACCACCGAATACCGGTTATGGGCGGCTCAAGCGGAGAGAACCGCAACCGGGCTTCTCGGGTCGGCTTTCACCGGCTTCTGCGGCCCTGGTCACCGTATATTGACCCCAAGAAGAGTAGGGGTTACAAGTTAGAAGGCATCTCAACCATGGGTTTTCTCAACAGCTTGCAACTTCACGGAGAAAAAAACTACAACAGCATCAGCACGACGCACAGCAGCGAGCACAGGAGGTGTGACAACATTGCGTACTCCTGGCGCCGACACAGCTGTTCAGTTGTGATGACCCAACAATGGTTAATATGTGAAAAGGAGAGAAGGGGTTCGTAACGCTAGCCCCCAACCCAAACCTGGTACTACAACCAAGGTTAATATCCTCGCGACGACGGGGTGTGTCCACCGGTCTCACCGGTTCCTGTACGTACTCCGCGCAGATCATCGCCACGAGCACCAGCACCGGCATCGCCGCGAACCACAGGCTGCCCAGCACCACCAGGCGGCCGATGAAACCCCTCCTAACGGAGTTCTGCTCGGCCTCGAAGGTTTTCAAGGCCCCCAACAGGAAAACGCCCAACAGGGCAAGGCGCACGAGCACCAGGAAATAAGCCGGCGCGGAGTCCAGGGAGTGGGACTTCGCGTGGTGGTCATCGCTCATCCTGGTGGAAAACAATGGTACGAGGAAGGAGCAGGAACGAAGATGGAGAGGGGCTTTGCGTCTGGGTACCAAGATGGGGTGTGGATGCGTGAACATCGATAATCCACCGCTGTGATTTTCACCATACTATACTGTAGTACGAAACATAGGCACACGTCGCCAGATTTGATTCACCCCCGTGCGTTGGAAGCATATGGAGTACACGTGCACCGGGGTAGGCAACTCAAGAGAGATGCATATATTTATCGATTTCATCAGAGATTTTGGGGAGGGGTGTTCGCACTCCGACCGCCGCCACCGTGGCAGCGGCAACAGCAGCGGCAACAGCAGCATAAACTTAGTTCGATAGGAATTACTGCTGCACATAATACCAGTATAGTTTACATTTGCGGGTAACTTTCTCGATGAAAGACTCCACGGACACCAATCTTCCGTGACGACCGAAATTCCAGACGTGAAACGTCCCTGCGGAAGGGTAGGTACAGTAGCACGCTCAACCGCCACGGCTTGGAACCGTTTGCCGAGCATCCTATTCATAGTAGCAGCAAGTGAACGACCACAACTCGTAATTCTTACTGTACACGCACCGCTTCGACAACACAGAACAACGATGGCTAGCACACGGGGGAGAAACTCTCGGCGACGAAATCTCGGATCTTGCAAAGAAATCCACCAGACCGGGAAACTATACAAAAGACTTGCACGTACCTCCCGAGGATGACGAACATGAGATGCAGGAATCCCAGGCACCCAGCCAACAGATACACGATGCTCTGCGGCGGTTTGTCGAGAGGGAGGGCGCGGTGCGAGGGAAGGGTAAGGACCGTGAGGTTTTAGGTAGACACTCCACGCCTACCTAGCACGCTTGTGGATGAAGTACCATCAACAAAACTCTTCCCGGTGAAAACGTACAGGACACCCCACGTCTGCTGTGCATGAGTATCCCAAGAAAAAGGGTGCTGGACACAATGGCAATACTAAAAGCACTACACGAAAAAACATCTTCGTGCTGACATGGGTCTAAGATCGGGGTTCACCTTATCATCAGGGACGTACTTCTGCACCGCTCTCGAAGAGAGCGTCCACCCGTACGCCAGTCCGACCAGCACGTAGGACACCAACAGCTGCCCGCCCCAGTGGAGCACCTCCCCCCCCACATCCAGCAAAACATACCCAGTCCCATTGGCTGCACGGCATGATATGGCAGAGTATTGGTTGGCACGATGACGTGTTCGCGAAATCACGGGAGGCAAGACAACATGTGCACGACATCGTGAAAGACGAGGCAGCGTGCGCAGAACATGGGGAGGTTGTAAAATGGAGGCGGGCTCTCGGGGGGGAAACTGGCCTTATCAGACTTCACGCGTCCCAGTGCGGACCAACGACAGGGCCGCGCTCTACGAGTGGCAACCTACGGCCGAAATCTCGTGTGTTCTGCTTCTTCTAGTTGCTGGTGTTGTCGCTGTCGCCGGTTGATGAATTCAACGACTTCTCGTGGCTCTATTTAGTCAGTTGGCCGTTCCACCGTGCTCACAGATTCCCACAAAACGCCGACGGAACTCAATGTGTTTGTGGCTCCAAAAGGTCGTCCGGTTGGAAGGCCGCGGTGTCACCGAAACAGCCCCGACATCGGCGGAGATCAAGGGGGGACCCGGTGTAACCATTAAGGTTGTGAACCATTGAATCTCAAGCTGTTCCTTTAACAACAAGTGTCATTCCCATGGACAACCCAACATGACGCCCCGGTCGACCGAGACAAAACCAAACTCACCCGCGAAGGACCTCAGGTGCAAGGTGTGCACGAGCAGAAACACCCAATGCACGCCGAGCGCCGCGAGCATGAACTGCAGGGTAGGGTGAATCCCCCCGCCTTCCCTCCTACGCTTCACGAACAGGTTCCCGATGATGGCGGCCGCTGCCGTGAATGCCATGAGCATCAAGGGGATAACCTTCGTGGTTAGCTTGTCCTCGTATGAGATGTGGGAGCCCCCTTGCTGTGTAAAGGAGGCTGACATCTGCACCACGTTGAGAGGTACGCAGCGAACGGTGCCTGTTGAGCAAATGATGCAGCATGTCGTTGTACGTACGTAAAACATCGTACGCTACAAGTGTAGTGAGACGAGATGAACGCTCAAGGTACCAGACTTAGATTACATCGAGGATGCTGTTATCGGGGCGACACACAACACGACAAACGTATGTACACGTACACGCAGTAAGATGCCACTGCAGTCGATTGAAACCCAGCATTTCCTGTGACAACTTCTACGACACAGAGTAATTATCCACCTGGACAACAAGGTTTGCCACTATTGATACGGCTCAAACTGCGAAGGAAAAAAAGACATAATAGACCACGCACGAGCGCGAACGGCGCCTCACTAAATTACAGTACTCGATCTCTCGCCAGAACCCTTGGCATACCGAAATAAAACACCTATCAAGACCTACTGGAAACGAAAAAGAAGCGCACCTCTATTCTCGTGCGCTTCGGAGGGCTGCCTCGTGCATTGCAGTGAGACACCACCAGGTACCAGTTGTGCGGTCGGATATTCTGCGCAACCACGAGCGGCATGGGACAGGAGGGGGCGGCAGTATTTATGCCGCTTCAGGTTGCACTGAACGTTGGTCGCTACTCGGAAACCTCTGCAAAGCATCCAAGGTCTCCAACATCACACCAACCTTGCCGGTACACACAGATAAATATCCGTGCTGGGTCCCTGAGTCTCCAACATGTGCTTGTGTACAGAGGGTTTTGGGCGCTTCGGGCCACCGGCCAAAATGGGCCATTCTAAGGCAAGTATTACTCTGTTGAGCTGCTAAACGCGAGTGTTTCGAGATGTCAGGCAGACAGGCGAAAATACACTTTTCGGAGGTGCGCTGTTTGCGCTTGTGAGAAGAGCTGAGAGGCCGAAGTAAGTTTGCAATGATAATAGTGCTTAACACCAGCGCCCAAATCGAGTTCTTCCAGCGCAAAGGACAGCTGAGTGTGTATGTGCGTGAGAAAGAGAGGCATAGATAGACAGACAGACAGAGAACGAGAGATGGAGATGAAATATAGCTCACTCGAGTGCTTACCTGTCTGATCGTGGTTCCAAACACGGCATCGCTCTCCCTGGTTGCCTCCGGTTCCAATGGTACTAGCCAGCGATTGAGCCGATCCCGCACCATGCACCTCTCTTCCGCTAGGAACTCTGGCCAATCCTCGTCTAGGATAGCGATCATCTTCGTGCCCTCCGGCACGCCTCCCAGACTTCCTTGCGGGAAGGTCACATCGATCTGCGAAGTGACACATACGGAGCCTTTTCGGTAAGAGGGGACTGCTGTGCTGTCGTTGGATGTCACACGACATGAGCGGCAGGTCGGCATTGGCCCTTTCCCACAAGTGTTCATGAAACGAAGATACCCCTCTACAGCAGTAACTCGACATCACGTATGCATAGTATCACGGGCACATCCGCGGGGGAGTCAGCAACTTGCATCTAAGGGACTCTGATAATAGCTTTATGGCGCCTCGGGGAACAGGCGTACGCGACAAATGAGCCGTTTGGCATTACAACGCGCCCAGCAGCAGGAATCATGCCGTTTGCGGGCCATTTGGTGATTGACCGTAGGCTAGGCGTCCCAAGGTCTACACGCTGCCACATTGCATAGTGTTGCTAAGACCGAACTCTGAGTAGCATCGCGCCAGCAGCAAGAGCTTTGCGAGGCTGTCGAGGGGTGGGGATGGTCTCCTGGTTGTGCTGAAAGAGCTATAATAGTAGTCTACTGGTGTTGTACTGCAGCCAAAACATGGTAGCGTGTCTCACCCTGCCGGTGCCAATGTCGAAAGCGAACGAAGTTAGAGCCATCCAAGGCTTTGACGCCGACAATCTTGCGCTGCCTCTCCATAACTTGGCCTCGGAGCACCAGCAGCAGCAGTAGACAACCGCTAGAAAAACCTGGTATGGACACCTCAACGACATCATCGTCGTCGTCCTCCCCGGGGGGGTCACTTCCAGCCGCTTCCTATCGTCTTGGCTTCGCTCTCCCTGCTGTAAAAGCCTGCAACAGCAGTAGTTCTGAAACAATCCCCTCGACAACTTGACAGATTTGTTCTCAGTCTCCGGGGTGGGCGCGCCAACTCCTCGGTGTATCCAGACAGAGCAGAAGCAAGGGACACACCTTCTGCCGAAAATAGAAATTATACCGATCCGTCCAGCACACGCAGGCTCAGGGCCCATAGGTAGGGCTAGGCGGGGACGTATTATATAAATTTTCGCGCGAAGCGCGAAAAAAATTGAAGAGGCGTTTTCCCGGTCGGGCTGTTTTTTGGCTGTTTTTTTCCACTCCCCCCGATCCACTGTTTTGGGCATATGTCCTTGAAATGTGAGCCGATTTCGAAACGGCTTCTTGCACTGCATTCCCAGGCACGTCTAGCATACCGTCCAACTTAATATTATTGTTGAAAGACGGCAGATGGTGCCGGAAAAAAAACACACACATTTTTACAAACATAAAAACACACACATATTTTCCCGCTGGCTAATTGGTCAGCCGGTTAGCGCGGTCGATGCTAACATAAATACACACACACACACGCACACATCGCCTGGGCAGCCGTGGTGTATCTGATGTCTCAATCGTGGGCCGTTTGTTAATTTCCTTTACCATCCGAAATTCTGGGCGACTGCCGTACAACTAGTGCACTCTGACCGAACGGCCTTTCGAACCGGTAGGCAAATAGTTACTTTTTTTTACATGAGTCCAGCTCTTCTCGACCCGGCAGTACAGGCTAACTATCACCATCCTCCACGTGTGCGTATGAGCCCTTGCATACATCGCACGGGCAGGGCAGAAACGTCCTCTTTCTGTGCTTAGGGTTCCAGACTTTGTCCGACTCTGGCCGCCGCAAGCTCTGGTCCACTAAACATTTTTCGCCGGTTCAAGGTCGGGCTGGGGCGCTGAACCTTTCGCCTTATGTCCACGGCGATTCCCAGGGTGTTCAGCAGGGTATGCACCCTTGTGGTGTCCGCATTCGATGCAGGCCCTGAACTGCGGCAACGCCGCCCGCGCCGCCCCCGCCGCCCCCGCCCCAGGCCCAGCCGAGATCGGCGACCCCTCTACCGGGTCACCTCCCGCCCCGGAGCCCCGTACAACCACGCCATCCCGCTGCCTGCTCCCGGAAAGACCCTGTAGCTTAGCAGAACTTTGCCAGTGACGAAGGGCGGCCTCCACGGTGGCGTCGGACACCACGTGACCTACCGCCACGCAGGCGGAATGGCTGGCGTTGTAGAGGCGCACCTGTAGTACGCGCAGAGGGCAAAAGAACGAGGGCAAGCGTTGTTGCTTGGGTTTCAGCACAAATTTTGAACCTGCCATGATCTGTTGTTGTCGGTCCACATCAAAGTACGGCCGATACCACAATGCGTAGGCGCTCACCTTCAAGCCGACAGCCGGGTCGAACGGTGAAGAAGGCACGGACGTGATCGGGTCCTTGTTCGTGTGGATGGCCTCGTAAAAGAGTGCCGAGGCAACGGCGTCCCTGATGGCGCAGTCTCGCTGTTCAACGGAGAGTTGAGCGCTCCCCCAACGGGAGCATCGGACGGTATCCTTCGGCAGCTGCCTCCCCAGGAGGCACGCCGTCAAGCCGGCGAGTGTTTGAGACGATGTCACCACCAACTTGGACACGGCGAGGACACGCAGGCCCACCGTGCTCGCCATTTTCACGCCATAGTCGTTGAGCATATGCGTGGCATCCGTGTTGATGGCAACACCAGCCTGCACAGAGGAAACATCGAGTCGCCGAGTCGGCATTCAAATAGTATCATGAAGAAGACGCTCACAAGACGGATGCTAAAATACGCCGTACCAACCTTTCAAGAGCAGTACTTGCATGAAATACAACATCTATCGCATTCAACCCTCACGCGCATGTGCTGTTGCTGTTGTCTCACCTTGATGATGCTGGGGTCCTCGAGAAGAGCCTTCAGGGGAGCGGGAAATGTTTCCTTCGTAAAACCAGAGTTCCCTCTCTGCAGGTGGAAGAGGAACGACGGCACCCTCAAAGCCGCAATCTGGAAGGTCGCTAAAGGTTCCCGCCCACGAGGTGAAAACTGCCACTCTGCGTCCGCTCCGCACATCATCTTTCCCTCCACTCGATATTTGGCTGATGCTCTGACGGGAGCCGCAGGCAGCGGCTACCGCCTCCGGGTCGTACATGATGGCAGGGGTGAACTCCATATCCAGCTATGGCAGGAGCTCCAACTGAACTCCGGCGTCCACCTCGTCTTCCAGATAAAGACTGATCCCCGTTACCTCCTCAAACTCGCGTAATATGCGTTGCAGCAGTTGACGGTCATCACAGCAGTCATCTGACAAAGTGAAGCGTCACGCAACGGGACCGGAAAGGATTGAGGAGACAATACTGCAAAGTCACTGCGAAAATAGCAGGCCTGACACCGGTCTACAACCTCGAAAAGCGAAGCAACTCTACAATCATTTCGCAAATTACCTGTGTTCCACAGAGTAGGAACCTTGAAGCCATTGCGAACGAATCGCATGAAAAAAAGCTTCAACTCCTCCGCCAGCTCGCTCAAGGCACCGGTCTTCATCGGACGCTGCCAGACCACCTTCAAATAAGAACACACATGTGTAACAACGAAATGTTTTTCGGGTCATCAGAATGAGCGTACCATACTACGAGAATAATTTGCCAGTGATTGCTCCAGAAAACATGGCACCAACACGAAGGGTTTGGGGATGGTTGAACGAAACAGAGGCAGGAGAAATTTTCACCTGCTCACATTCGTTGAAGACTGTGAAGAAGCCGTACACTGGTCTTGTGCGCTCCTCGCCCGCCTTTGCCCCGAGCCGGATGATCTTCGCAAACTTAAACAAAGCATCCCCACCCAGAATGTCTCCGTCCCAGCGCTGCATCAAGCGGTGCTGATACTCCTCCAGGGTCCAATCCACGCTATCCATCTCCAGCACGGGGAGTTTCGAAAAATACAACCGCCACACGTCCCGCAAATAGTGCTCCGACGGGACCGCACCGCCGTACTTTGTCGAGTCATCAAAGCTGCCGAACCTCTCCGGAATTTTGGCGAGGTTGGCCGAGCGGAAGATGCCCGAGCTGGTCCGCCGGGTGCTGACCAGAGAGGTGTACTTCAGCTGGTCCACCATGAACTTGGTCGTATGCGCCTGCAACAGCATTGCGAGGGCGACACGTTTTCGTTGTAGCACGGGTCGGCGCTTATGAGATTCGACGTTTCCCGCAGCAACGTTTGCGGTACCATCCGCAAATGTTTTGAACAGGCTAGGAAAGCCAAGACCAGACCAACCCGTTATCTTAAGACGCTGCAGATGAGACACTGCATATTCACCTGACAAATGTTCTTGGCAGCAGCGGAGAAGCCCTTCCCATGCACCAAATCATCTGCAAGCCGGTCCACCATGCAAATCTCAATGCCCGACCGCTTGGTGAGAAGGAAAGGGAACTCCTTGGAGATGTACTCCGGGAGACGCCGGAGGCACCCAGCACCCCACGCGTTGAAGCTCGTCTTGCGCTTTTCCGCCTCCTGCTTGCCTTTATTGAACTCCGCGCACTTCGCACACTTGTACCTGCACGTGCATGGGAGAAAACATACACCACGAGCAATATCGTCGGAAAACCACAACACGAACTCCAATCTACCAGAAACCAGAATTCGTCGGATGCCACGAAAACATGACTGATGAAGTTTATCGAGCGAACACTCTTCTTCGCATGCTGAACTTACCGAAACCCCATCACGTACGCCACGTCGTGCTCCATGAACACCCGGCGTGGCCCCTTAGGGTTCCAGCCATCAGGTGCGCCCTTGCCCCCACATCCTGGACAAGGAACTGCCTGGAGCTCTGGGAACAAGAACTCCGGTATCCATACCAATACCGCCTTCTGATAAAACCGGTCGAGTTTCGGTAGGTCTGGGCGCGCGTAAATGTGAGGTAGATATGTCAGAACATCAGGCACGCGAGACAAAAAAAATGGCCTACCGGGGGATGGGATGTATTTTCCCTGGACGATTTAATCTGAAAAGAAAGATAGATAGGCAGCTATTTACCCCCCCCCCAAAAAAAAAAACTCCTCTGGCGTACCTGGTGATGGCTGAAAAGTGGCACACTTCGGACGCACGAGCGGGTTGTCAAACGGGAACCGGCCTTTCACACCACCTCCCTCGTGGGTGATACTCCGGTCGATCTTGTCCTTCACTTCTTCAAAGAAGCGTTCCTGCGCACTGGATGTTGAAGTATCATCATCGCAGGCCCCTCCACCAGCGGCTCTTCCAGCCCCACCTCCTCCTGCTCCACGACCTGGCGCTGCTGCCCCTCGCCCCCCTCCTCCACCTCCCCCACGGCCGCTCATCCCCCCTCCTCTACCTCCTCCACGGCCGCTCAGCCCCCCTCCTCGTCCTTGTTGGCGCGCTCCGCGGTCGTGACCTCCGCTTGCTGCTGGTCTCTCCGCTGCCGCCCCCGCGGCGGCGGCTACTTCCGCTGCTGCTGCTGCGAGTTGTGCCGGTGTTGCTGCCCCTGTTGCGGCCTCTGGTGCCGCTGATATTGCCGGTGCTGTTGATGCTGGTACTGACCCCTCACCTATGTGAGAGGATAGCTCTGCTGGAGCTGCCCCCCCGCGTGCTTGAGAGGCTTCATGAGCACGGCCTTTACCCTTGCCTTTGCTGGGAGGGTGCGGGACGGGTACCGCCGCCACTGCTGCTGCCGCTGCTGCTGTTGCTGTTGCTGCTGCTGCTGCTGCTGTTGTTGTTGTTGTTACGAGCTCTGTTGGTGCTGTTGCGGATCCTTCTCCTACGGTTAAGAATGGTGGTGCCCGAGCTTCTTCTCCATCTACTCGAGAGTGTTCACCCTCATCGTCCAAGCGAGGAGGCGACTGCTGTTGTGTAACGGCAGGAGGTGGAGTGGACTCGCCTATGGTTGGTGCCACCGTGCTTGATGAATCACCAGAACCCCCACTAACGTCGACATCGCCGGCGGATGACGCGCTTCTAGCACCCGCACTGCTTCCCTCCCCACTTTGGTCTTTACTCACCCGTGGCCGCTTTGATTATGGCTGGGCTTGCGGGTGCCGGGAGAGCATCCTTGCGAACGCGGCCGCCTGGTTCTTCTGCTGCGCAGCTATCCTCACCTCTCCGCATTTGTTTTCCGACCCGCTTTTTGTGCGCCATCCTTGGGTTTTGATCCTGGATTTCGCCCCATGGGGAGCGCTGGCTCCACGGCTGCTGTGGGAGGGCTGTTGTGCTCTCCGTTGTGGTCTTTGTTGGGTGTTGTCATCATGTGTTTTCATGTGTCTCGGCGGCAGCGGCCCAATTCGGATCCTTTGGCCCAATCACAGGTCGTCGTTTTTCATGGTCTCGGGGTCGTTTTTCATCTCGGGATGTGCTGTTGACCAATAAAATTGCGTCGTTTTTCACTTTTTTGGCCCTGCCTATGGGCCCTGTGTCAGTCGAGGGGGTACGCGATGATGACAACAATATTGTATCCCTCCAGTAAATATCGATTTAATGCGCTATCTGTAGGGCCTCGAAGCCCTCTCTCTCCACGAAGTCCATTCGACGAAAGCTCCGGCAAAAGGAACCACACACGCAAGCACGATTCGAAAGGTGAGCACGAAAGGCCTAGTCGTAGTTTGTGGTGAGATGTGGATGTTTCGATGCACAAGTCTCCAACCGCAATCTTTCTGGGCCCATCGTCGACCACCACGCCCTCGGCGAAAACCCTCCGTTTTCCACGTGATACAAACGTCGTGTGTGGGCGGGCACCCATAGGGGGTGGGGCAACGCAACAGCAGCAGCAGCAGCAGCAGCAGACCGAGAGGAGAAAACGTCTGCAAACAGCGCCTTCGCTGTGCTGACTCTTCTCTGAACGAAAGTTGTCCGACCATTGCCGAGGAGAACCACGCGCACTGTTGTAACCACCCTCACACAGATCGCCACCCCCACCCCACTTAAAAAAACCGCTCTCCCACATCTTCGAAAAGCACGTGAGCCGTGTTCCCCACTCCTCCTTGGCGCCTGTTTCCCAGGCTGGGCCTGCCGTCCGTTTTCGCATCGGCCGTAACAGGAGGTGTCTACGATGTTAGCTCAACTCTTAGGTATGGGTAGAAAGAAGGAGAAGGAGAAGGAGAAGGACAGCTCCAAAGACAGCAGCCGTGGCAGCAGCGACACCGCTGTCACCGCGGCAGCAGACGGCAAGCGGCTGGAGGAGAAGGGCATCGAGGAGCACCGGCAAGGAATCGCTGCGGCGGTCGGCGCCCTTTCACCGGGTGAGACATGTGATCATCTACAGGTATCGCACACGCGAGATCGAAGCACCCGAGCCAAAGTCTCCCGCTTTCCACCGTCCCATGTCCGAAGATTTCGAAAACGCTCAACGATACTTGGGTTTCTACCATCGACGCAGCAGTAGGACGAGCCTGCACGCGGCAGCGGCATCCGCGACGCCAGCGGCAAAGCTCACAAACGCCGGTGTTGTGATTGGTTGGCGAGGGACACCCCCTCCGCGGGATACCTGGTGCTCCAGGTGTTAAGGCTTTTTGCCCTTGTTTTTGTTATCTGGAGGGAAAATAACCGTCTGAACCCCACATTATGTACACAGCCAGCAGTAGTTCCCGCTCGGGTCGCTGGGACCTGTGCAAACGAACGATGCACTAAGGTGGGTACAAGTATTGCCTCTCTCGTTACTTCGGCGCCGCGTCTTCTTTTGCTATGCTCGAGTGTGAGGACAGCAGCATGGCAATACCTGGTTGCGCTCGCACCCACACGCATCCTCCTCTTCCACTCCGTCTGCCTCTAGCTCCTCCTTGGTGCTGTTGCCTATAATTACCCCGCAGGGACCGCCGTTGCCGCCGCCACAGCCGTCGGTGTAGAAAAGGCCGCGGTGGTGGGTCAATCACCGGGAGCGGCTCGTTCACTCCTGCCCCCATCCGCACCCATGTTGCCGCATCACACCACACCCAACTCGCGTGCCGCAGCGGGAGGCGCCAGGGCTACCACAATAGCCGCGGTCGGCGGATGCCAAGAAGAATCGAGCCACGAAGCGGGCGACGTTGCTGCTGCTGCGGCTGCAGCCACCGGGACGGCGGCGGCGGCTGGGCAGGGAGCTAGCGGTGCGTTGGTGGCCAGCGGGAGATCGCTGGCGCCCTCGCCGCCTGTGGGGCCTGCGGCGTTTGCGAGCCCGGCGTTGCCCTCGGCCTTGGTGCCGCAGCCGCTTGGACAGAAGGTGCGTCGAAGGTGGCGAGTGTCGGCTTGTGCATGTTTTTTAGATCGTTTGTACATGACATGTATGTGTCGTCTTCGTTGTACAGTTCGGCGACCGGGTGCTCCGGCTGGTATACAGCAGTACTGCTGTGTTACGGTCTGCCTGGTGTGCTTCGTCTCAAGGTGAAGCCTCAACGCGGGTATGTATGTGGCGCGAAGCACGTTTTTTCTTCGGCGTTGGAGAGGTCTTAGTATGAATGAATGTTCACACCCTATGTTTCTTGTGAACGCAAGGGGTCGGTTGCTACTTATCTGGGTGTACGCAAGTATGAGCGGGTGGTTGGGTGGCCATTTGGGTCTCCATTGCTACCTTTGTTTGTTTGTCCGGCACTTTTGGTGCACGCGAGCCCGAAGGCACAGTTTCGCAACCCCAACGACGTTCCGCCGTTGCTGTTCAAGCGTGTGCATGTCTGCATACATGTATACGCGGTGGTGTGCGTTACGTGCGTACAGCAATGCTGTCGCGTCGGTTCGGAAAAGAAGAGCGGCTACACGATGTCGTCCGGATTTTTTTGTTACCAGCATGGTCGTTTGTTATGCGTATCCAACACGCCTTCAAGGAGGCATGTCTGCGTCGTGTTTCATCCTCAGTATTGTTCGTTTTTTGCATGTTGTGCTGGCAAAATGGAGTGTTCATTGTAGGCATTGTTGTTTTATTTGTTCCGCCGCAAGGTTTGGTTGGTGCGTGATAAAATAGGCCCCATTCTCTGCAGCACGGTTGCTCGTTGTACATTTACAGCAGTAGTACAACACCACATGGTGCTCCTGCGCTCGGCAGCAGTTGCCGGAAGGATCAAGTAGACTATTTCTCGCATGGCCTGCTGAAGTACCGTAAGGTTGCGAGTCAGCTACAAGTAGAGCACAGGCAGGGGTGCGATCGATTTTCAAAGCGTAGTTTCTCCACAACCAACAGGTTACCACTGTCGACAAGGGCGGTTTTGGAAATATCTCATCGAGAGCTTTCCTGAGAAGTATCTGTTGGCGCTCGCACCCTCCTGCTTGTGGAGAAATTACGCTTTGAAAATCGTTCGCACCCCTGCCTGTGCTCGAGCTGACCCGCAACCTTGCGGTAATGGCTACCTTTTGGGCTTGTGTTCATGCCACAACAATCTCGGGTATTGTAGCTGGTCTGCGACCGCAGAAGGCGTCTTCGTCAGTTGTACCAGTACGGGCATTGGAAAGTACTCAGCGGAGACCGGAACGGTTTTTTAATGTCAAGACGACAACAACGACAACAACAACAACAACAGCAACGGAAGAGCAGCCGATGAGTGTGTGGAGGAAGTGAGCAACGTAAACCGATTGGGCTCTTCTGGCGTCCACAAAGCATCTTGTTTGTGTTGTTCACTGAACCGCTTGGTTCGTAACGTTTACTGGTTCGCCTTGTTCCTTCCAGGCGTTTTCCAGCGAGGCGGCGGCGGTGGAGCGCGGGTTGCACATCCAGCTTGGTGACACCGGCGCGAAGACGGAATCACAGCTTGGGGGGCAGCAGTTAGAAGCGGCGAAGAGGCTCCGGCACCTGCTGAGCACAAATAGGTGATGACAGGGAGAGGTAAATTACTACTGCCGCTGTTTGTATCTGGTGTCAAGTGAATGGGGGCGTCATGTCCTCTCTGATGTCAACGCACACGGCGGATGCCTTGTGATTTGTCGGCGTGCAACCGGGGTGAGAGTTTGACCGGTGAAAAGCTAGGGAGTATGTTGCAACTTCTGTGTTATCTGCAGCGGAGATGAAGGTGGAGGTCCCCTTGCTGGTAGCATGGCTCCGTTTCTACATTCGAGCAAGTCCGGACGGCAGCACACACTGCTCGGTTGCCGTGGCTTTTGGTATTGAATGCGCTGCGTCGAAAAGGAATTATTCGTTCAGCCCACGATACCGTGCGCTGCCGAACACTTGCGTCCCCAACAGATGTCCGCGTGTACTCTATCCGTGTGCCCCCCCTCCCATTATTGGGACTATAGTAAGGTCTCAAACGTTTTCGCAGCCGGCTTCTGCCGTTTTTGAGTCGTAACAGGAGCAACCCACCCGCTTCTCGTTAGGCCGAATTGCTGTCTGCCTTTGTATATGGATCGATTCCCTGTCCTGCTGTTCGTTTCGCCGATGAAACGGCGTGATGGCACACAGTTGATAGAATGACGCGGGGTGGCGCTGGTTCTCCCTCGCAACTTGGCCATGACTCACTCTTTGCTGCAACACATGTACCCCGCTCTTGGGGCGCCTGACGACACACAGAGAGAGGATGGTCCAGGAGATGCTTAGCCGAGGCTGGGTGCCTCTGCTGCTGAGATGGTTGGGGCTTGTGCACCGGCCGAGTCTGCAGGTGGAAGCGTTGTCGGCGCTGACGACCGTGGCGCAGACCACGATAGAGCACACACCTCTGCTTCTCAAGGTAAAAAAGCGAGGAAAGGAAAGGAAAGGAAAGGAACGCCTCACGCGAGTGCGTTTTGTTTCTTTCTATACCAAAAATCGCATCGAAGTCGTCAACATCCACAGCTAAAAGAGTCCCCGAAAGCGGAGCAATTGATTGGTAGTGTTCCGTGACCAACGTGTGTTTGTTGTACTACTACAGTCCCATTTCATTCTTTTTTTCGGTCAACCATAGCTCACAGCTGGTCTGCCTGTCGGGCAGTCTTGCCTCTTCAACTGAAGAGCACATCATCCGGAGCCGTGCCCACCACTGTAGTACTTTTGATTCCCCCGCGGTGCATGCTTCCTTTCATTTTAAAGCAAGAAAAGATTCAGCAGTTCCTTCCCGCAAGCTTGCGCACGTCATCTTCTTTGGCTCTGCGTGCCGCCGTGACGCTTCTTTCTGCACGAAGTGATTGCCACGCTTTTTCGCGGCGTTTATTGTCAACATGCGTGTCGCACGCGCTTTCCCGTTTGTAAGCTACGTATGCTCAAAACTCTCGTTGCTACAATCGCGTTCTCCAAACAACACACTTTTTGCCCGTGCCCAGCTTTGTGACGTCACGATGCACGTTACGGTGACACTCAAGCTTTTACCGTCGTGACATCAATTACGCTCACTGTGCTCAAGATTCGTGGCTTGGAGATACAGATCACGTTTCTTCACAAACCCTCATCCCGGCGTTGAACTAGAGCCAAGGGCGCAAACCTCAAATCGCTCACACGACGGCATGCGTTCGGAACTCTTGAATGATGGAAATTCAGCATGGAGCCGTCGGCACTCTGGTGAACTTGCTGAAAAGTCCTAGCTTGGAGATGGTGGAGCAGGCGATGTGGGTGCTAGGCAAGTTAGCGCAGGATGGACAGGACGGGACCACTGCTAGAGACGCGGTGCTTCAGGCTGGAGTATTGGGGTGAGAAGAAATAGTCACAAGCTCGCTTGGAAAACAATCTGGTTGCGATATTTTTCTTGCAGCAAGGTTCAGTGGCATAGACTTCGACGAATTATGTCCTCTAGTAGGGTGAGAAGAATCAAGCACAACCTCGCCTAGAAGACAACCTTGCTGCCACATTTTTTTGTGGTTGGAATATCGTACAGATAGGAGAAGCAACACCTAGGGGCCCTAGGATGGATAGATACCTACCAGTACATTTTTTTTGCAATCCCCCTCCCCTTTTCTTCAGCCCCCCAAGTTTGGCCTCGGTTGTTCCTTTCTTGCTATTGGTTATGGTTTCGTTGGCGGGTGCGCGAGATGGTTGTTTCCGAGGGTTCCGTTTGACGTCGGCTTAGACATTGAATGTGCGGGCTGCACTTCCTCTCTTGTCCCACTTCTGAAAGTGATTTCCTACCTTGCGTTCGTTGTTGCCACACGAACACACACACGCACACACATGCAGGCCGCTGGTACGGTGCCTGGAGCAGCACCAGACTTTGCTCAGCCTCCAGCGTATCGGAGCGTGGTCGCTGTTTAACCTCTTGGACGGGCAGCCCCGGCCCACTGTGGATGTCGCGACAGTCAACATGGTGAGTGAGCGAGCACGATAGAAGGAAGGTAGGGAAGGACTCCTGTGTGGCCTCGCTTCCGTGTGGCCCCCGCTGATGCGTTCAGAAAGTACATCTAAAGGTGCATTGGTAAGAAACCCAGAGTCAGTCTGATGACACACACATGAACGCATCAACTAGAAGGGTGAATTGTGCAGACTGCTGTTGTATGCAGATTTTCTTTTCGGTGAACCACAGGGTATGAAAGAAAGCCGTTGCCGGGACAGTAGCTCTTGCGATGTGACCACCAGACGCACTCTTTTAACCCGAGGAGGGTTCAGCAGACCTTCCCTTCGGAAGGCGCCAGATGACTATGCCCTCCTCGCGCGTTAGTCGCCATTTTTTTCCACGCCGGAGAGATTCCGACCCGTGACCTAGAGCTATTGTGGCAGGTTCGCGAGGTTGCCCACCATGTCCGAAGGTGTCGTAGTACGCGTGCGGCGGTCTATCTTGACTTGACCCGTTGGATGCCATTGGGGTAGATACAGTATCCAGCTTCTGTTGGGCTTTGATACACCCCCGCGTGCGGGCTTGCTCCTTGATGTTTGGGTGTGAACAGGTGATGCCGGCGATCAATCGGCTACTGATGGCGGGAGACTTTGAGGTGTTGTGCCATGCGTGCTCTGCTCTCAGCCATCTCTGCGATGGCTCCGCGGCGCACATCAAGGCAAGAAAAGACTTGCGGTTAGGGTTAGGTTATGTAGGTGTGTATGCATCCGGTAGGCGATGTGGTTGTTCGCCTTAAGGTGCTAAATCGCGGTACTCAAACTGTTATTTACACGTTGAAGTCGTTCCGAGCTCTGTTGGGTTCCTTCCATTTTCCTTCCTGTTCCAACGGGCACGGGCGCCTTCCGTGGTAACAGGCCAACTACCCATTAAACGAGTACGACGGTATTCGTGAATTGAAATGCTCAACGAAGTCAAGGTGGACTCTGAGGTTGAAGCGCTGCTGAAACCGACGAAATTATGTTCGGAGCAACGCCGTACCGTGTATCCACACCGCGGAACGTCTGTTGGAGGATACCAGTATGCTGTGTTGCGGCATGTGTGTGTGTTTGTTTGTCTTGGGCGGTGGATGCCAAAGGAAACCCAGTGATCTCAAGTGCCCAGTGCGCCACGGACGTTTCGTTCAAGTTGTGGAGGTTTCTCCAACACAAAGCGGCAGCAACGAAGGGCGGAGGGTTTGCGTTGCTCGAGTGCAGGTGCTCACCGTCACACACGTGCCATTGAAGGTGTTACATCTGTCCTTCCTGCCCTCAGGTTGTGGTAGAGTCTGGAGTGTGCAAGCGCCTGGTGCAGCTGCTAGACCACCCCAGCTCGCAGGTGGTGAAGCCTGCGCTCCGGACGATCGGGAACGTGGTCTGTGCCGAGGACGATGCAGACTACACTGAGGCTATCCTTGAGGCCGGCTCCGTCGTGTGCCTAAAGAAGCTAATCGCGCACCCCAACCGCGAGATCCAGAAGGAGGTGCAAGCTGGCTGTTTGTTTGTTTGTTATCAGTTTGCGTTGACCGCGCTTTGTGAACGGCTGACCAAAGAAAGACAGCGGTGTCAGCGGGTAAAAAGTCGAGGTCCATGGAAGGGTGGCAATATTGATATTTTGAGAGTGGGCGTCGCCCAGAACGGCGATGGTGGATATTCCCCTCTCTACAATGCAATCCTTTTGAGTAAGAAACACGCCGGAGCTGTGTGTGGGTCTGTTGTGTGTGCTTGGGTGTCTCTGCATGCTATTAATAGCTGCCGCGCTTACCGGCTGTCCAATGACACGAGGGTGGCGTTCTCAGCGGGTTTAAAGCGGACATCACGGCCCCCAGTGGCCCACGCTCAGGATGCAATTAGTAGGATACGTGGTGTCATCGGATCATGCTCGAGGCACGTACAGGGAGTACCCGCCGTAACATCTCTTGCATGTGCCTACGCTTGACGGGTGTTTGTCTCCGTAACGTCTACCGCGCTTGTGCTGGACTGACACTTGTGTGCCTCGTAATCATGACGTCACTTGAGAGCGATGTGTGATTATATTGATGCACGATTGTGTCTAAGTCGATCGTTTGGGGGGTCACGGCGCTCTGTTTTACGAACAGGCGTGCTGGACGCTGAGCAATATTGCGGCGGGTTCGGTGAGCCAGATCCAGAGCGTGCTGGATAGCGGTGCGATGCCTCAGCTCATCAAGGTCAGTTAGTGAGCGACTGCCAACGTTTTGTTTGTTTGTTTGTTTTCAAGTGGGTCATCCGGTTGTTATCCAGCTCCGCGTTCTCCCGCTCGTCTTGTTGGTTCTGCTTTCTTGCAAGCACCCCTTTTTGATAATGTGTTGACCATATGAAAACCTCGCTATGCAATGGGTTCAAGCTTGAGGTACGTGTTGTAGAATACTTTTTTTTGTCTCTATTACACTGCAGCGAGGGCGTCGTTTTTTTCCAGAAGCGTTGATGTTTGTTCGTGACCAAGTGGTGTGATGGTTGTGCTGCTGTCCTTCTTTTTGGCTTCCCTCGACTAGTGCCGTCGACACTACGAACTTACCTCACAGAGTACAAGCGCTTGTTGGCGACAATGTGAAAAGCTGTGCTCATTTACTTTGTCTTGAAAAGTAAGGCGGCGCTCACAGAGTACACGCGCGCGTTGAAAAGAAAGATAGAGAAGATGTGTTTGTTTGGTCTCGAAGAGCAAGGCGAAGGGGGTACCCTATCGCTCGAGGCCAGAACATTTTTTTTTGTGAAAACAACGGCAGCAGCAGCAGCATGCGTCGGTTGTTTGTGCTTTGTATGCGCCAGTCTCGGGTAACCTCCCGTCGAAATTTCAAGCGCCGCCTGGCGTGCCTGTCTGGCACTTGTATACGTAGCGTAGCGGCTTCCCGAAGAGGAGCCTGGTGTCGCGATGTGATGTGCATAGCGGGCCGTAGCTCTCTAGCGGAAATGTTTTCAATAAGGCGTGCTAATTTTATTGTAGTCACTACAGATCGTTCCAGCAGTGCGTTCCAGCTGCTAACTGTAGTGAACACACCCCGCCTTCGTTGGTGTTGGGCTTCTTTCGCCAAGAGTGGAATTGGGCCTCTCTCGCACACGAGCGCACCTTCGTCTTTGCGTTGCTTCTCCTCTTTGCGACCCTTCTTCCCGCACACTCGACACTCGATACTCGATGATACGGCAGCTCGCGACTTCGCCGGAGACGGAGTCCGAGGTGCGATCAGAGGCCTTCTGGGTCGTCCTCAACGCCGCCAGCTGTGGCTCTGATGCACAGGTGTGTTTTGACAAAGGTTGCTGATGTCGCTTGCTGCTGTTGTTATCGCTGCTGCTACTGCTGTCGCTGGTGTGTGCTGTCGTGATTTTTGATGGTGCGGTTTCTGATGATACCTCGACGTGGAAAGGCAATACATCCTCTCTGCCCACATGCGTAGGTAAATCGTAGAGGTGAGACAAGGGGCTTCCGTGATCGAACAACACGCGCAGATACAAACAAAAGAAATCGATGCAAGACCCGATTATTCCAGCAAAGCAAGAGACTGCCCCGATGCTACGGAACTCAAAGTCTATGGGTGCAGTGCAAAAGTCCAGTGGTTTTCATGCATGATTCCCTTACCCCTTGCAACAGGCTTGCACCACTCCCGCCACGAATCGATGGCAAGACCTTAACCAAACACTACGCCGCCCTCGTGGAAAGACCCGAACGGCTGCTGACTCGATCCAACACGCTCGTGGACCCACTCATCACGTCCGTGTGTGTCTCTTCTCCCTTCGTTTTGTGTATTGGCGTGGGATTGGATTAGATCGAGTATCTGGTGTCACAGGGGTGCGTGCAGATCCTCTCGGATCTCCTTGGGGAGAGCTCGATGGTGATGATGGCCTTGGAAGGGATCGAGCGGGTGCTCAGCGTTGGCGATCTCCGCGTGATGCGGAACGCTATCGCCTCGCACTCGCATGCAGATCCCGATCAGGTGCGAAAAGGGATTTGTTGTCATTGTTGAGGGAGTGCCGGTGCCGGTGGTGGTGGCAGCGGTACACCTGCTCTTGTGGGGCAATACACAGCAGTCACAGCAGTCAGCCGGTCATTAGAGTACATGGCACTCAATCACGAAGGTGTGCTTTACTGGTGGAGCAAGAACGACCGTCGAGGACATTTTTTCCCGAAAGAAACCCCAAGGGTTTTGAGAGGTATGATAGGGTGGAGGCGATGTTATCAGGGTTGGTCTCATCACCAGGAGCACGGCATCAACACGTGGTATGATGCATTCATCGATTGGCTCTTGCTAACGGGGCCCCTGAGGGAAGAGAAAGCATGAACCGAAGGTATTTGTGAGAACGAGTTCATTATATGTAGTTTTGTGGCTCGCTCTCCCGGTACAGACTCGTGTGATCCCGACCGGGATTGCCATGGCAGTAGCGCCCCCGGAGCACTCCATGCCCGCGCCTTTCAGATGTCCCCTGGCGGTAAAAATGTGTCCATTTAGCGGTACGAAAATTGAACACCGAGCGAGATGCCCAGAATAGATGTGTGTGAAACCACGGAGATGGACCCCAAAAGTGCTTTCGATCTTCCTGCTGAACCATGAGCAAGATACCCCTAATTTGTTTTGTGGTGTACAGCACCAATGGTTGTATTATTCTACACCTGCCCTCCACATTTCGGCCTACTTTGCTCTCCTGACTCTGCAAGGGGGGCAATGGTGCTGGGGATCACGGGGAGGGAGAGGGAGAAGGGGACCATTGCATGGAGTGCGCGAGCATGGCGGCGGTCGGGGCGGCGGCGGCGGCGGCGGCGGCGGCGAACGCGAGGGACGGTCATAGCGCCACGGAGGCGTTGGCGGGCGGAGAGGCCGGGGCGTACACGAACCCGTACGCTTGCATGCTCACGCCCGAAAAGATCCAGGCGCTAGAGGGGCACAAGAACTCGGCCGTTGCCAAGAGGTGAGCTTTCTCGTTGTTGTCTTGGTGCGAGTGTAATGTTCAAGCGTGTGCATATGTACAAAGAGTTTTGTTTTCGTTTGATGGTAAGCAAGTACGTGGATGTAATTCCTTCTACGTTTTACGTTTCGGATTCGTTGATGGCACGCACGTGCTTTTTTTTTCTTGGTGCTGGTGGTGGGTGGACTGTTGCCTTTACTGCTGTAGTACGCCAAGTAAGTCGGCTGTTCTGCGTCTGGACTTGATCGCAGGATTCCCCCATTCTTCACTTGTGGATTCGCGTTGTCGTAGATTCCCCTCGTCGTAGATGTGCTTCTTTGGCAAGTTTTTGTTTCGAGGTACAAGTAGTCCTCTAATTCATATTTCCCCAAAAGATAGCGATCTACTTCCTCTGTCACGTAAGTAAAGTCCGTTATGGGGGAATACACATACCTCACCAGCCAAGGTGTTCCTGAAGCTCTAGTTAGGTTTGTTGGAAAGCGCTTGTTACGCACATAACTTAAAAAACAAAAAAAAATCCGACTCACAATTACTGAGAATTAGTGTGTCAAATACGGGACTATTTTGCGAATATTTTGCGAATATTTTGAAAACATTTTGAGAATATTTTGAAGAATATTTGCAGCTTTGTGCTGTGTGAGCACCCACTACCACCACAACGACGTAGCTATCATGGGGGACGACGCCCAGACACCCCCACGTCGTAAGCGGGGTGCGGAAGTATCGTTGGGTCGTCGGTACGCCATGGCGGTGGAGATAGCGTTGGCGATTCCGCCGGGCAAAGAAAGGGTACCCAAGGGCTTTCTAGGCCCCCAAGTGTCTTGGTTTTAGTGTGGGCCTCGAAAATGTCTTGATTTTAGTGTGGGTTCACTACTATGTTGGTTTTTGTATGGGAGGACGCGAAATGGATCATTCAGTAGAGGTAACCTTGGGTTTAGGGTTCGGGATAATTCTTGTCTTTTTTTGGTATGTTTCGTTTCGTGCCCCCACCCCCACCCTCATGGAAAGGGGCAAAATACGGCCTTTTTTGGCCTGACTACTTTTTTGTAAGCCGCTAGTGCATGCAGGGTAGTGCGCAAGAAAAAATATATATATGGGTTTCAACCCGAAAAACGCTCAAGATTTCAAAAAAAGTATCGCCTAAGACATCGGACACGGCTAAATGGCCGTGTAATCATAACGGACTTTACTTATGTGACAGAGGGAGTATGACAGTATCTATCTCCTTGGGAGGCAATCGATGGGAGTTCAATCGGGTTTGCAGCATGCACCCGGAGGGTTGTGTTCTTGTTTTTTGTAACACCAAGATAAAATTGCGTTGCCGGTCGTCCGTTGCCGTTCCTTCAGGCACCTCGCACTTGCCGTCTCTCACCCTCTCACCCCGGCCCCACCGACTTCTAACTCTATTACTTCTTGTGTTTTCCCTTCATGTATAATAGTGGCCGCTCTATGTTCGAGGTCGCTCGTCGCCCCCACTCTATATATCTCGTCTCGGCTGATCTACTCCTGTTGATGCTTGGTAGCTGCTACGGCGTCAAGTCGGTCATTTTAGGGCAGGATTGTTCTTGTTCTTTGCAAGAAGGGTGCTGTTCACTGGTGGATGCTTTCGCGAGCACACGTATATACCACCGCGCTGATTCACGCATTCCCTCCCTTTCCCCATGGGTACTCGGGTCGGCTGTCTGCGTCCCCCTGCTGCGGTTGGACCTTTCGTCGTCCTCTTGACGTCACCGTAGGGCCAACCGCGTGTGGGCGCGTTACTTCGTGACGTGCGCGATCTGTCGGGGGTCCTTCAGCAGGCACGGCAGCAGTGCCACCTTCTGCGCGGAGTGCAACTGCCACGTCTGCGGCAGCTGCGATTGTACCGTCTTTCACCTCGCCTACCAGGTAAGCAGAGCTCCTAAATGCCGCTGCTGCTAGTGCTAATGTTGCTCGAGCTAGTGCTGCTGCTGCTGTGTGTGGTGAAAACACGGTCTAGCTCGCATGCACGAATGCTCCGGTAGATGTCCTAGAGTGCCTTCGGCCTACAGCAGTATGTAGGTGTGACACAAGACGGATGGGAAAAGAACAAGCAGTAAACAGAGACGTTGCGCCCAACCCCCGGTGTGCGTGTGCGTCAACGTTGTGACTCTGTCCGCTCCTGTTTGTGGAGGGTGGGGGGCAAAGTGTTTCTTTGGAAGCGCACACTGCTGTGTGTACTTGGGGCAACACTTCTCGACCGTTTAAGTCTCATCAATTTACTGCTACACTCTCACCCGTTGCAGGGATGGCAATTTCGACCCTTTGTTTCGCTCCTGGCTTGGTCAGTCTCGGCCTATGAACACGGTCGTGATGGTGCTTTGTTTTTTAGCTCTGGGTTTTGTGTGTAGAGGTTGCACTGCTGCTGGTTGATCTGCGCGTGGTATTGTTTTGCCGATGGTGCGACTCGCTTGCTGCTGTCGCTCTTCTACAGGACAAGCTGTGGGAGGAGATGGAGGGCAAGGAGCAAAGGGGGAAGAAGGCCCAACAAGCTGCTAAGAAGAACAAGAAGGTGCGATATTTGCTTGGGCTCGTACGCATTGCCACTCCTCAGTTGCAATATTAGTATTGATATCCGTCCGTCCTCCGTCATTACAGCAAGCTAGAATACACTTCCGCTGGACACTTATTTCAAAAGCAGGTTCACACAGTAGGCTACCTACGACTTTGTCACTGAGCTCCCTGCGATACCACCTCAGCGGCATACTACGTGTTCGTGTACATTTTACGTGCTCTATTGTTAGGCTTGTTTAAGGGGTATGTTAAGCGTAGCGTCCGGCAAGAGCATACCACTGAAAAGCAGCTTCTTTGTACAGCCCGTGGATCGTGTGTTTGGCATTGGGGTTGCAACTTTGTCTTACCCCTGGCTGACACAGAAAAGTAGGCTTCTTGTGTGCAGTAAGTCCTGCTGACACACCCAAGTAGATATTTCTGTGTTTGTGTGCAGCAGTCCGTTGGTTGATCTCTACGCGAAGTATCGTTCCCTGGCAAACCAACCAACAATGGCTTCGAATTCTCCCCCCCCCCCCCCCCCCCCCCCCCCCCCCCCCCCCCCCCCCCC
>CACKRE030000866.1:0-11780 GCA_902602495.3 Ectocarpus sp. CCAP 1310/34
CAGGGGCCCGACCCCTCAGCAGCATACCAACCGCACAACTCCACGCATGCTTGCCGCAACGAAGGACAATTTCTACAACAGCAGCAGTAAAGGTACGCAGGACAACTGCAGTAGCCGCCCTCCCCGCAGGACAACTGCAGTAGCCGCCCTCCCACCGGTACACGCGTACGCATTGGTGGCACCGTACAGCTGGACCGCACTGCGCGGACGGCGACCGAATCCCAGCTCCTCGGCAGAAGTCGGAGTCGACGGGTTGATGCCAGGTGCGTGGCCCGCGGNGCGCCGAGATCGCTTTTTGAGACCCGGTCGATCAAGGGGCTGCGCGTGTTATGAAAAACGTCACTCACTCACTCACGGACAAAAAATAATTTAGGGCTGCAGAGCCCAAGCTCCCGGGGAGCTTGGGAATCAAGTTTCCTTCTCCCACTCTCTCTCCAACTCTCTCTCAGCCTCTCTCTCTCGGCCTAACACGGCCGACTACGCAGTGCCCCAAAGCAACGTCCAGAACGTGCTTGCTGTACCCCGCGTAGTATACCTTTCACCCCTGGCCACGCTCCTCCAGGCGAACTACGATGTGAGACATCTTTCCTATCTCCGTCGTGTGCCAGTGTCCGGTCCATTCCAGGAACGGGTACTCCTCGATGAAGGCCCGGGCTTTGTTCACTGCATCCTGTTGGTTCCAGATGGGACCCATGTCAACATTGCGGTGTTCCCCCCTTACGAAACCCTCAAGTGATGTGAGGTTACGAACGTTGATGGTGGACATCACGCCAGGTACAGTGGTGGACCAGTGTCCAGTCCATTTCAACCACGGATGCTTGTCGATGTACGCCTTAGCTTTTGTATTGGCGTCGCCATGGTTCCAGATCGGACCGATCTCGACATCCCGGGCGTGTGCCGATCCGCTCATCGTCGCGTGGTTCCCTCTTGTCGGCAGCTCCTGCACACAAAAAGTGTTTGTGACATACGTACAGTACAGGCATGCATCCAGTCCAGCGGAACGACGTGGGTAATGTGATGTACATAGTGTATTTAGAGCATCGGCAAAATCCAAGGATCAATATTGCTTGATTGGTTGCAGGGTGTGTCATACCAGAGATGTCACGAGATGTCACGACATCTCACAAGGTCTGAAGAGAACAATTTGGGCAGGAGGAGTAGTAGACGTCTCACGAGATGTCTTTAGATCTCGTGAGAGATATTCGAGATCTCCCGAGCCCTCGGAACGCTTCGCGAGATGTCGCAAGACGGAGTCGCGTGAGACGTGTCGCTAGGTCTCGTGAGATGTATCGCGATAGAACTCGCGAGCCATATCGCGGGACTTTCGCGATAAATCTCGCAAAAATCTGGCGCGACGGTTCACGAGAATCTGTCTGACAAAATCTCGCGAGGTCGGGGGAGATTTCAAGAAATGTAGCGCCATCTCGCGAGGACTCTCACGTCTCGTGAGATATCCTCATTCGAACTTTATCAATAATTTTCGACGATTGGGGACCTCCGTTCCCAACATGCCACACACATTTTTCACTGCCGAATCTCAATTGTTGAGTCTATACCGGGGGTCTTTCTGTCTGCGGTGAGGAAGGTACGTCGACTACGGCGGTTGTACATTACCCCAAAGACAAAAAGAAAGCACATAAAATCCATTCAAGTGCAGACAACTTTCTCTGAGCATTTCTTTTCAACACAAGGCGCAAACCATCCTTGGACCTACCAAGCGAGGTGAGTGTGTTTGGTCTACTTTTCACCGAGTGTCTAATAATCGGAAATCGAAATTGAATTGCATCATTTAGCTACAATGGTGGCGCCATTTCCCAAGAGGGTGTATGGGGTGTGTGTATGGCGTTGCAACGCTATCGTTCTCTTCTTTTGCACTTTTGCACTACTACTAGCGCTTGACAAACACTACGGAGTAAGTCCTCTATTCGGACGCTACCCTGGAGCCCTCACACACCTGGCCACGCTCCTCCAGGCGAACTACGATGTGAGACATCTTTCCGATCTCCGTCGTGTTCCAGTGTCCGGTCCATTCCAGGAACGGGTACTCCTCGATGAAGGCCCGGGCTTTGTTCACTGCATCCTGCTGGTTCCAGATGGGACCCATGTCAACATTGCGGTGTTCCCCCCGTACGAAACCCTCAAGTGATGTGAGGTTACGAACGTTGATGGTGGACATAACGCCAGGGACAGTGGTGGACCAGTGTCCAGTCCATTTCAACCACGGATGCTTGTCGATGTACGCCTTAGCTTTTGTATTGGCGTCGCCATGGTTCCAGATCGGACCGATCTCGACATCCCGGGCGTGTGCCGATCCGCTCATCGTCGCGTGGTTCCCTCTTGTCGGCAGCTCCTGCACACAAAAAGTGTTTGTGACATACGTACAGTACAGGCATGCATCCAGTCCAGCGGAACGACGTGGGTAATGTGATGTACATAGTGTATTTAGAGCATCGGCAAAATCCAAGGATCAATATTGCTTGATTGGTTGCAGGGTGTGTCATACCAGAGATGTCACGAGATGTCACGACATCTCACAAGGTCTGAAGAGAACAATTTGGGCAGGAGGAGTAGTAGACGTCTCACGAGATGTCTTTAGATCTCGTGAGAGATATTCGAGATCTCCCGAGCCCTCGGAACGCTTCGCGAGATGTCGCAAGACGGAGTCGCGTGAGACGTGTCGCTAGGTCTCGTGAGATGTATCGCGATAGAACTCGCGAGCCATATCGCGGGACTTTCGCGATAAATCTCGCAAAAGTCTGGCGCGACGGTTCACGAGAATCTGTCTGACAAAATCTCGCGAGGTCGGGGGAGATTTCAAGAAATGTAGCGCCATCTCGCGAGGACTCTCACGTCTCGTGAGATATCCTAATTCGAACTTTATCAATAATTTTCGACGATTGGGGACCTCCGTTCCCAACATGCCACACACATTTTTCACTGCCGAATCTCAATTGTTGAGTCTATACCGGGGGTCTTTCTGTCTGCGGTGAGGAAGGTACGTCGACTACGGCGGTTGTACATTACCCCAAAGACAAAAAGAAAGCACATAAAATCCGTTCAAGTGCAGACAACTTTCTCTGAGCATTTCTTTTCAACACAAGGCGCAAACCATCCTTGGACCTACCAAGCGAGGTGAGTGTGTTTGGTCTACTTTTCACCGAGTGTCTAATAATCGGAAATCGAAATTGAATTGCATCATTTAGCTACAATGGTGGCGCCATTTCCCAAGAGGGTGTATGGGGTGTGTGTATGGCGTTGCAACGCTATCGTTCTCTTCTTTTGCATTTTTGCACTACTACTAGCGCTTGACAAACACTACGGAGTAAGTCCTCTATTCGGACGCTACCCTGGAGCCCTCACACACCTGGCCACGCTCCTCCAGGCGAACTACGATGTGAGACATCTTTCCGATCTCCGTCGTGTTCCAGTGTCCGGTCCATTCCAGGAACGGGTACTCCTCGATGAAGGCCCGGGCTTTGTTCACTGCATCCTGCTGGTTCCAGATGGGACCCATGTCAACATTGCGGTGTTCCCCCCGTACGAAACCCTCAAGTGATGTGAGGTTACGAACGTTGATGGTGGACATAACGCCAGGGACAGTGGTGGACCAGTGTCCAGTCCATTTCAACCACGGATGCTTGTCGATGTACGCCTTAGCTTTTGTATTGGCGTCGCCATGGTTCCAGATCGGACCGATCTCGACATCCCGGGCGTGTGCCGATCCGCTCATCGTCGCGTGGTTCCCTCTTGTCGGCAGCTCCTGCACACAAAAAGTGTTTGTGACATACGTACAGTACAGGCATGCATCCAGTCCAGCGGAACGACGTGGGTAATGTGATGTACATAGTGTATTTAGAGCATCGGCAAAATCCAAGGATCAATATTGCTTGATTGGTTGCAGGGTGTGTCATACCAGAGATGTCACGAGATGTCACGACATCTCACAAGGTCTGAAGAGAACAATTTGGGCAGGAGGAGTAGTAGACGTCTCACGAGATGTCTTTAGATCTCGTGAGAGATATTCGAGATCTCTCCAGCCCTCGGAACGCTTCGCGAGATGTCGCAAGACGGAGTCGCGTGAGACGTGTCGCTAGGTCTCGTGAGATGTATCGCGATAGAACTCGCGAGCCATATCGCGGGACTTTCGCGATAAATCTCGCAAAAATCTGGCGCGACGGTTCACGAGAATCTGTCTGACAAAATCTCGCGAGGTCGGGGGAGATTTCAAGAAATGTAGCGCCATCTCGCGAGGACTCTCACGTCTCGTGAGATATCCTCATTCGAACTTTATCAATAATTTTCGACGATTGGGGACCTCCGTTCCCAACATGCCACACACATTTTTCACTGCCGAATCTCAATTGTTGAGTCTATACCGGGGGTCTTTCTGTCTGCGGTGAGGAAGGTACGTCGACTACGGCGGTTGTACATTACCCCAAAGACAAAAAGAAAGCACATAAAATCCGTTCAAGTGCAGACAACTTTCTCTGAGCATTTCTTTTCAACACAAGGCGCAAACCATCCTTGGACCTACCAAGCGAGGTGAGTGTGTTTGGTCTACTTTTCACCGAGTGTCTAATAATCGGAAATCGAAATTGAATTGCATCATTTAGCTACAATGGTGGCGCCATTTCCCAAGAGGGTGTATGGGGTGTGTGTATGGCGTTGCAACGCTATCGTTCTCTTCTTTTGCATTTTTGCACTACTACTAGCGCTTGACAAACACTACGGAGTAAGTCCTCTATTCGGACGCTACCCTGGAGCCCTCACACACCTGGCCACGCTCCTCCAGGCGAACTACGATGTGAGACATCTTTCCGATCTCCGTCGTGTTCCAGTGTCCGGTCCATTCCAGGAACGGGTACTCCTCGATGAAGGCCCGGGCTTTGTTCACTGCATCCTGCTGGTTCCAGATGGGACCCATGTCAACATTGCGGTGTTCCCCCCGTACGAAACCCTCAAGTGATGTGAGGTTACGAACGTTGATGGTGGACATAACGCCAGGGACAGTGGTGGACCAGTGTCCAGTCCATTTCAACCACGGATGCTTGTCGATGTACGCCTTAGCTTTTGTATTGGCGTCGCCATGGTTCCAGATCGGACCGATCTCGACATCCCGGGCGTGTGCCGATCCGCTCATCGTCGCGTGGTTCCCTCTTGTCGGCAGCTCCTGCACACAAAAAGTGTTTGTGACATACGTACAGTACAGGCATGCATCCAGTCCAGCGGAACGACGTGGGTAATGTGATGTACATAGTGTATTTAGAGCATCGGCAAAATCCAAGGATCAATATTGCTTGATTGGTTGCAGGGCGTGTCATACCAGAGATGTCACGAGATGTCACGAGATTTCACAAGGTCTGAAGAGAACAATTTGGGCAGGAGGAGTAAACAACATATTCGCCTGATTGAGAGCGTAGCATCTGATTGAGAGCGAGATTGCGCGATACGCTGTAGCCGCACTACCACTGAAAGGTGGAGCTTACTGTGTAGCTTGAATTGAAGGGCTAGCCCGTAGCTTCAAGCCGCTACCCTGGTCATCCTGTGAGAGTCTCTCGTTGTGGAGCTACAGCGGGGAGCAGAAGCTACAGCAGAGCCCACCGCCCGACGCGATACCGCCCTGAAACAGTTTGAGCAGAAATAGCCAATCTGGGCAAATCTAGCAACTTGTCTAGCTCCTCGCTGCAGCATCCGATGACGATGACACGCATATGCTCGCGAAGCTGCTGATGAGACCTTCAATTTGCACCGCTTCTTGGAATAGCCCGTCCCCTACTTGCCAAGAAATGGCAAGAGGCGTCTGGACCCGAAATTTCATTTTTTTTGGCTCTCGCTCTCAATCAGATACTTCGCTCTCAATCAGGCGAATATGTTGTTAGTAGTAGACGTCTCACGAGATGCCGTTACGTCTCGTGAGAGATATTCAAGATCTCCCGAACCCTCGGAACACTTCGCGAGATGTCGCAAGACGGAGTCGCGTGAGACGTGTCGCTAGGTCTCGTGAGATGTATCGCGATAGAACTCGCGAGCCATATCGCGGGACTTTCGCGATAAATCTCGCAAAAGTATCGCACAATCTCGGGCGACGTCTCACGAGACTCTGTCTACATTTTTTTTGCTAATTTTAGTAGTGACAAAATCTCGCGAGGTCGGGGGAGACTTCAAGAAATGTAGCGCCATCTCGCGAGGACTCCTGTGCGCGCAACATGGGACAGATCCTTTGCTATATATTTTTTCAGATGGAGCGTGCTGCAGAGACTGGTAGTTTGAGGAGAAAAAATACATCTTCCCCTTTGACCGGAGCGAAAGCTTAATTCAGAGTGGCAAAAATGAGTAAATTGAAGGGGCAAAGACGAAGGAAAGATGTTGACGACAAGAAAACAAATATCGAAAAAAAGGGTGTGGTGACCGGGAACCGACCGCGCTACCTGATGATTAGCGCTTTTTCAAGAGATATTCTTGGCCCTACTGTAACGTCAAATCCGACTTACACTTACTTCCGGACGGAGGGAGTATTACTCTGCCCATCTCGTGAGATGTCTGCGTAGACTACAAATAAACCGCCTCAGACAACTAAGATTAAAGCGCCCCGAGCGAACGCTTGACTACCGGTTGACAATGGACGGACTACAGTCAGCAAGGCAAGGTTAGGTAAGGCTTGCTGGATCAACATACATATCAGTAAGTGGCCGTAGCAGGTATCAAACAGAGCTAGCGACGACAGTGGAGCGGAATTCCATCTCGTGGTCCTACCCTATTCTCCTACCCTATTCTCCTCATATTCTCCGATCCTCCGGCGGTAAAACAGGAGGAAACAGAGAACTGCTGCAGCCCATGGCCAGAGCTTCACAGGGCGTACTATGAAAAAAGACGCGTTCTGGTAGAAGCCGGAGACTCACCTCTCCGTGTGGTTGGTGTGAACGAAACGAATTTCTGATTATCGAAGAGAGGGAAAGTGTGGGAAGGGGCGAACTCTGTGACAGAGACGGAAGCAAACCGCGGTCGGTGAGATTTGTGTAGGCGTACCACGTGGAAGTGGGTTTGGCCCCTTACACGCATTCCGAGGAATCCTAGGAAGCTTATATCCCTCCGAGGAATAATCCGAGGGCCGGTTCTGACTCTCTGTGTACCCCGGCCAGGATGGATCTCCTGGCTGGTCGTCTGACGTCACACTAACGAGTCAATGTATCCCATTGAACCCTCTGTATTTCGTTGTGCACGCAACGCTTCTGGTGCCACCTCTGTTCACTGCTTTTATTCGGGCGGGCGTGGGTTGGCAGTGAGTGGCCAACTTAACTAACTCAATCGGGAGGGAGGACACGCATCATCCCTCTGCTGCGAAAGCATTTTAATAATATTAGTTTCTTTTTTGAAAATGTGGGGCCCGTTAGGGGTACGCTTTTTGTTTTGTTTTGCAAAAAAAAAGCTGTTTAGAGGGATCGTGGGTGGAGTATGTGCGCACGAGAAAAATAATAATTTTCATGCACAGGGCCGTGAAAATTTAGCCATGGCTGTCTGTCTGGTGTCTGGTGTCTGGTGTCTGGTGTCTGGTGTCTGGTGTCTGGTGNCGTCGTCATTTTTGTTTTTCTCTGAGCAACAAACTACACGTACGTACGCAAGAAACCACGACGCACTGCCGTGCTGCACACATTGCTTTTGCAACTGGCAAGACACGCACTACACAGAGACAGGGAACATGGACAAGGGAGGCGGGACACACACACATACTGCTGTTAGCGACGGCGGAGGAAGCGGGGAACGTTTGGTTGGTCTGGGGTTNAGTCCCACCAACCAGCGTGTGTTGCAAACACCACACAGCGAGAGCGGGACGGGAGCAGGGTGTGCCCTATACTACTGCTGTGTACCTCTCTTGGCCCATTTTAATGCTATTTCGGGGGTAAGAAGGGAAAGCGAGGGTTTTTTCTCATGAAAAAACTTCTTACAGGTTGTTAGCGCCCTCTGCAAGGTACTACCCCACGCCCACCCGAACGAAAGCAGTGACGGAGGTGATGGCCTAAAAGATGAAACGGGTCGAGCGCATGAGAGCTGTAGCTTGTGTTGTGGTGATGTCGCTCCAGCAACAGAGGGTCGCTCCAGTAACAGAGGGATTTTCTCGCCGTTCGGAGACAGACAGACGCAAAAATTCATTTTTTCTCCATGATGCGTTCCAAACGTCCTCTGCCATTTTATTTTACTTCTTTTTCGGGTGCCTGGGGGATTGTCGATGGGTTGATCATAAGGACTGTCTCGGCTCACCTTGCATCTCGTGGGCTAGCGCGCGGCTGTTGATGAGCTGGCGTAAGAGAGATGTGTTGCTCGGTGCGGGGCACACAGGTGGCCGAACCCCCCTTGGGCAAGGTGGTACAAGGTGGTTCAATTATAGGTTAGCCAAGGTGTACCGTGTTTTCAGACCTTGACAACTTTCAAGCGCGGGCAACATACATACGCCAAAGCAACCCTCCCAAGGTCCAGCACCGGGTCAGATCTACGTCTTAAGCGTGTTCTCTCTTCCCATTATCGAGGTAAAAATATGGCAAGGTCCACCCGTGCGCTAGGTTCTTGGTGGGACCTTGTGGCTTTCCATACCTTGTCCAAGGTGCTCACAACCATTACTGCGAGTAACGAGTGCACAAGGCTATTTTTCTAGGGTTGTGACACGGTGCTGAGATGGTCAAATGGGCTCGAGTCTGCTGGGGTTATTTCGTGGTCGGCGATCGGACAGACAGACAGGCACGCATGGCTTATTTTCACCCTCCCTCACCCAATGTTTCTCCGTATTTTCGCACATACGTACGTACATCACGATCCCTCCAAACAGCTTTTTGTTGAAAACGAAAAGCACCGCTATCGGGCCTTTCCTCTTCAACAAAAAACTACGAGAGTTGGAGGTGGAATAGTTTTTTGTGGTGGTTGCACAAAAGTACCTGCAGTAGTAGGCTCGTGCTGTTCATTGGCTGGCTCGTGTGATTTTTCTCGTTGTACAGAAGAACGGGGGGCGGTCCATCATCACCAGCTAGAGAGGGGGGTGGTATCCATCATCATTCGCTAGAGGGGGGGGTGGTGACGATCCCTCAACAGCTTTTTTTTGCAAAACAAAACAAAAAGCGTACCCCTAACGGGACACACTTTTCACAAAAAAAAACTAATATAGAAAGGTGCTCTCTGGTGCGCTGACAGAGTTGTAGGACCACGAGACGGCAATACGGCCTGCTCCTCATTTATTCCAATCCTCCGATCCTCCGGCGCGGTGAAAACGCGAGGAAGAAGATAAGTAAGTGTGGCATGCAGCCAAATCACATCAATCACATTTTGGCCTCGAGTGANTGTTCATTGGCTGGCTCGTGTGATTTTTCTCGTTGTACAGAAGAACGGGGGGCGGTCCATCATCACCAGCTAGAGAGGGGGGTGGTATCCATCATCATTCGCTAGAGGGGGGGGTGGTGACGATCCCTCAACAGCTTTTTTTTGCAAAACAAAACAAAAAGCGTACCCCTAACGGGACACACTTTTCACAAAAAAAAACTAATATAGAAAGGTGCTCTCTGGTGCGCTGACAGAGTTGTAGGACCACGAGACGGCAATACGGCCTGCTCCTCATTTATTCCAATCCTCCGATCCTCCGGCGCGGTGAAAACGCGAGGAAGAAGATAAGTAAGTGTGGCATGCAGCCAAATCACATCAATCACATTTTGGCCTCGAGTGAACGTTCCTTGCTAACCTCGAGAATACGCAGAGGGTGACACGGGCAGTGGCACGGGCCTTGAGATTCGGGCGGGTGTGAGCCGACCCGGTCGCCATTTCGCTTTGAAGCTAATATATTGTGCTTTGCTCACAACGAACGGCTTCATTCTTTGTGCACTTCACGACCGCCTACATATGGCAACAGCCTCACAACGCGTAGTACTACATATGCGAAATATGCGATAAGGTATGTAGCAGCCGGCGACTCATGTCTCTGTTGGGATGTACCTGTAGCGCTGTCCTGATGCTGCTGATTACGCGACTCGTGCAGAGGTGGAATCACTGGTGGCTAAGCCAGTGTGTTGAACAACCCTTGACGATGTTGTGAAGTTTCGCCTGTGTGCCTCTGATGATGTGGTGGGTTGTTCTTGAACTGCTGTAGCTCGATGGCTGTGTTTAGAAGGTGATAGTTGGAAGTGAGCCCGGTTGGCGAGCATGTTCTGTACATCCGTGTGTCTCGAGGACCCAAAGATTTGATGATCCGGAAACGTTCTGGAACCCTACGTACCGTTCTACGTAGTACCTGAGCGACAGTTCTCGAGAAATCCTCATGAATCGCATTCTAATTGGTACGTACTTGAACTGCCTTTGTCCCTTCCAACATAAGTAAGTGCTGTTCCTGTCATCGTTCCCGGTCCAGGAAACTCAGAAACCTCTTGGGATATTCCTTGGGGAGAAAACACGCGTTCAACCCCAAATGATATTATTCACTACTCTGTTGGTAATTTCGCCAAGGCGGTCCACGGGGCTCACCGTGGTCAACTACGGCGAACACCTTTTGTTAGCCACGGTGAACCACGGAGAACCGGTCTTGTCTATAGGCTATGCTCTCCGCGATACATCGTGGCGGCAGCCACCACGGTGCGACCCACCGAAATCTAAATCTACCGTTACAATATCCGCGATGCGCCGTGGCGGCCACCACTGCTGTGCGGTCGCCCACCGAAACCTGGGTCCTCCAACCACACCAGGATGTGGGCATCTTAGCTCAGTCCCGCTCAGTCACCGGGCTCATCTGCCTACTACCGCCCACCGCGCTCCCTATGTTCTCATGTGCATGATTCAATGGCCAATCACTTCGTCTACCCTCAGAGGAGCAGCCAGCGACAGCGGCGGGGACTTTTGGGTCGGGATTTCACGAAGAGTCTTCGACGACAAACGTACTCTGTACATAAATTTAACGACTAACAAAGTATGTCAGCCACGCTGCGTACTACCTTCGAAACAACCCGCAGAGTACTTGATCGTATATAGAGAGAGTGTTGCTTCATTCTTGAGTGAATGTGTTCGTTTCCCTCTTAGCGCCGACTGAGAAGACGGCTTATTTCGCTCGAAACACAATCATATCAGACTCCAAGATGAAACGGCGTTCTAGAGTGTGAGAGAAAGCCATGTTCGTATAGTTGATGCTGTGTGTGTCGACAGAGTGACGTAGAACAACTTGATTGGACAGTTTGCATTGCGGGACTGTGCGCGTTGAAGATCGTTGAGTAGCCACATATTATCAGCACAGCAAGGAACGTTCTGTGGGAATGTTCTTCGTGGATGGTGCATTACCCCGAGTGTGTTTCTTGTGGATAGTGCATCAGTCAGAGGATTCATGGTACGTCGTGATGTACGTTTACCCCTGTCTGTTGAGTCTTTGTGTTCCGATATCATTGTGTTCTGCTTTTGTGCGTTGGTCGAGCGACATGGGTGGTGGCTGCGGTGCTGCGGTGCTGTGGTGCTCCCGACCCTTGCTCACTTCACCTTTTGACCTGTTCTCCTGGTCCAAGGTCTCAACAATAAAACATCTTTTGCTTAGACATGGGTTGTAGTGAAGGGGGGGGTCTTTCTGGCGAGCAGGGCTAGACTCACCCTCAAGGGATGACCGAAACCTTCTTGCTGCTGCGCATATGCCGCGAGGAGTGCGTGTGGTGGTAGAGTTGGGTCTGCACTGATGGGGTCAGGCGGGAAAATGTAGATGCGTGGGCCTTTCTGGCCGTCGGCGTAGGCAGTGATGCCCATCTCATTTTTGTGCGCGGAGGCAGACACCATCA
>CACKRE030000866.1:12012-27864 GCA_902602495.3 Ectocarpus sp. CCAP 1310/34
TCTTTTCCTGACTTTCCGTGTTGGTTTTGTGTGATGACGTCGTCACCAGTTTTGTAGAGAGACCCGTCAGAGATGGCGTGGCTAACCCGGGTGCCTTGGTTTTGTGCCTGATCGTGGAAGACCCCTTCAATGTGGAACGATTCTTAGCTATTGTCGATATTTTCACTGCGTGCCTAACGCAGACGATCGGGAGAGATTCGGGTGATTGTCCATTGCAATCATGGCTTTGGTTGGTTGTTCTTTTTCACTGTACGTCCGCAGACACATTCTGACAGCACTTCAGACAGCAGCTTTGTGCCCCGCCAGCTTCTTGTTCCATGCCTACCATGGTGTTTTTGTACAGACAGCACTTCAGACAGCAGTATGCTGTAGTCGGGAATCTTCCGTTTTGGTATAGAGTGGGACAGGGAGGGGGTGATGCTACTGTAGTCGAACGGTGGGACGGACGTGCTGCAGTTCAGTTTTTGGGCACGCATACGGTGCTGCAGGGATTTTTAGGTGTACCTCTTCGGGCTCTTGGATACCTTTTTCTCGTTATATGTGTGCGTGTTCTTTAGATCCTCAGATAGCTCTAGCACTTTCGTGACCACAGGCTGAGAGTCTTTGCTAGATTTTGGCATTTAGCAACTGACATGCGGTTTAATGTGACGACAACAACAACAACAACCCAGCAATCTCTTCCGGAAATACCGGCCTAAAAGCTTTCTTGCCCGGCTTGGCCGCGTTAGCCGCCTACTGCCTCTCCCCAAGAGTATCGCACGCCATGAGTTCTAACCAACATTTGAAACGAACATATTGACGGTATGCTTCTTGTACAGGTCCATGAATGAAGCAATGTATGCCTTTAAGTGCAAAATATCTTTCGACCCGACACAGATACGACGATGCTCGTTGACCGCGGCCCACTCGACAATCTCACGCTTGACACCATCCTCTCCCTTCAGATTTTTATGGGAGATCATCCCTTGCATTAGCGTTTTCAGCACAACAGACGCCGGTACTCCTGCTACCAAGAGCTCATTTAAGCTATCCCTGACATCAATCAGCTTTCGCGGGCTCTGCTCCAGAAAAACACCCGTGCATATGGATTCGATGTACTTGGCCCACACCATCGTGTCGGCTCTGCCCGCCTTGGCCATGAACATCGCTCGAGAAATGGACCTCCCCCAGCTTTCCACAATTTGCGAAACCAACGCCTTGTCATCGATGTCAATCTCCTCCGCTAAATTCTCTGCGCTAGGAAGTGGCACACGTATCAACACGCACCGCGACCGCAGAGGCTCGATGACTCTCGAGGCAAAGGTCGACACCAACACCAATCGACACGAGGCGGTGAACTTCTCCATCATCCTTCGCAGACCCGCGTGCGCCTGCTTGCTTAAATTGGCGGCGCCGCGCAACACGATCGTCTTGTGCGTCACGTCACAGTTTTTGAAGACGGCGGCGATGGACCCGTTGTTGGCCATCTCCTTGATGGCGTGCTGCACCACACACGTGTCGTTGGCGCCGGCGTCGCTCGGTTCCATCTCGATGTGGTGGTTGGATACGCGAACGTCGATCTCGATCGTATGCTTTGACGAGGCTGTCTCCACCACGCGTTTTTCGGTAGTCACCCTGTTTACGCCTGGACCATACAATTTCTTTAAAAGGTGTCTAACTAGCGTCATCTTGCCCGATTCTCGTGGGCCGTGGAAGAGGAGGTGCGGGCTGTCGCCGTGGCGCGACATGGAAGTCAGGCGATCCTCGATCTCGGGGTGCATGGCTTTTTTTTAAAAGTTGTTTTATGCGTGTCTCACGAATCAAAATTTACAGTTGAATGTCGTGAAGCACGGGGATGTCTTTATAGACGTCCTTGAACTCGTCGCGCTGCGGATGAGTGTGGGATTGACAAGTTGGTTTCCGATCGGCCACGAACAGGTCGTGGTACATTCGGCGACAGAGCAAATAGAGGAGGCAATAAAGCATTTATAGTTTATGAAAAAAAAAAAAATTCTCTGTGTTTCCGCAACTAAACTTCCGACGACGACGCAAAAATATTGAGAGCATGACAAATGTCGGCCACCGAGAAAGGTTTTGTGATCGAAAGAGTTCTGGGATCGCCGGACTCGTGACTATCACCGCTGCAAAGAATGGATGGCAAATCTCTTGGCAATCCCATCACCCCACCTCTCCGCACGCTGCAAAAAAAATCTATTCCCGTCTCGTCTCCGATGAAGCTGTCGGTGATCACCACATCGAACTTTCATGGACGAGCACGAGACTCTTCGGCCGAACACGCATTCACAACCTCGCAACCAAGCGAACTCAAGTACTTCGACAATGGTCTCAGGATCAGGACTGAATCGTCCATCGCAAGAACGCGAAACGAAAATCGCGTCGATACCTGCTTTTGTCTGGAGACGATGCTGCGACGTTTTCGTGGCAAAAAAAGCGTGAACGTGCTTCCTTTACCCTCGCCGGGACTCGAAACTTCTACCTTCGCGTCTATCGCATCACAATTTTTTTTCCACGTTGGACAAACCAAGGCCAGTTCCCGAATTGATCTGTGATGCTCTTCCGCTCCTGAAAAAGAGATCAAAAACTTTGCAAACGTCGGCCTCGCTTAGACCAATGCCACTGTCCATGACGCGAATCTCCACGGTGTTTTCCGAAGCGCAACGGCGCCCAGAACGATTTTCCCGCTCTGTGTGTACTTGACGGCATTGCTCAGCAAGTTACACACGATTTTATGGAGGCGCTCCCTGTTGGTCTGTGCTCCGAAGTTTTCGCCGTCGTCGTCGATTCTCACGCCCACTGTGATGTCTTTGTCCTTTCCCTCCAACAGCAGCAATCCCGTACCAACCATGGAATACACATTCAACAGCTCTGCGATGTCGACATCTTCTTTGGGGACAACACGGTGTACTTGCTTGCCGTTGACCATGTCGACCATGTCAGACACTAGCACGTTGCCAAGAATGTTGACGGACTTCACAGTTTCCAGAATTCTGTTGTCCGCATCGGTCTCACCGACCTCGCATATTGTCTGAATTAAAGTTGCATTGTTTTTCATATCGTGCCCGATCCGGTATAGGTCAAGGGTCTGCCTCTCAGCCAGCTCTTCCGCTTGACAACGAGAGATCCTCTCGAACTTCTGTAGATCGCGGAGCTGTGATACCAGAATGACCACGAATGCGTTCAAGGCCGACAGCGCCGCGATTCCCATCTGAGTACTACCTATCAACACCTCTTCTGCTTCACCACCCTTGGTGACATGCACAAAAGGTCCTCGGCCAGCCGCCGTGAACCCTAAGATTGACCCCGTGAACGCAAGCTGGACGAGACTTGCTTGGAACTGATCAACATATGCACTGACTCCAATAAGCAGAGCATACATTATTCCGACGATCGACGCCAAACCCAAGAGGTGATAGTTAGAAACGGGACACATAGATGTGATTCCGAGGAAAGCGCTGATGCCGCAAACCAGCGCGTTGGGCGATCGAGGTCGGGTTTTCCATAGGGTCGGCACGATCAGTAGAGGGTACAGTAGTGTTATCGTTCCTGAAATGTGTCCAAGTGTGTAGTTTACGACCACTGAAGACAGTTCGACGTCCGTACCTAGGAAGTAAAACGCAAGGCTCCCGGGAATGCTCGCGACGATACTCGCGATAATCACCGGAAAAGCAACAAATATTGCAAGGAATCTAAGCGTTCCAACTTCCTCGGATGATAGCACCGGATAGAAGTGCTTCATTGAGACGTACCCAAACAATTGACCCAGAGAATTGCTTGCGCAAACAGCTAACAGCAATGGTACCGGAAACTTCCTGAAGCGAAAAGGGATGTAGGGTAACGTGCTGCTCGCGATGTGCCCGACGCGCTCGGGCCAATGTGTATCGGGGGTGTGCAGCATTGCCGCGATCGCGATCGCAGTCTGTGTCCATGAGAAGATAGTACCTCCAGGTGACGCAAAGACCCTGATGCTAGCGAGGACGCCGATGTATTGTGCGATGAAACCACCTAAAATGCGACCAACGCATGGAAACATTTGTGCGAGTCATAATTACAGGATACCAAATATTACTCAACTCAACTCTCCTTCTTCAAGCATCTCTCGATAATGGTAGCGTATTCGTCGATGTCGTGGTCGGACACCGAATCCAATCTCCAAGTTTTGAGAAAACCTGCTTTACACCAGTTATTAATTTACTCGTAAGAAATGAAAAAGAAACATCCAAAAGTGGTCATTAGTGTAAAGTTAAGCATTTGGAAAGTTAATATATTTTCATACGACAACATGAAAAATGACTTACTCGACACACCATGAAATATACGACGCCTTCAAGAAATGTGACGAACGATGGATACAGCGACGCCGAAAAATGGACACATCGTCCACTTTCTACACGCTGATCAGGTGTTGTATTCAAGGAAGGGGTGTTGGTCATATTCTGAGGATGGGCGATGAACAATATTCAACAAGGTTTTCGTGTGATTGAGAGCGAAGTTTCTGATTGAGAGCGAGATTGCGCGATGCGCTGTACCTGGACTACCGCTGAGAGGTGGAGCTTGCTGCGTGGCTTGAATTGAAGGCCTAGCCCGTAGCTACAAGCCGATACCCTGGTCATCCTGTGGGCGTCTCTCGTTGTGGAGCTACAGCGGGGAGCAGAATCTGCAGCAGAGCTCACCGCGCGCGATCAAATCGCCCTGAAACAGTTTGAGGCAGGAATAGCCAATCTGGGGAAATCTAGCAACTTGTCTAGCTCCTAGCTGCAGCATCCGATCGCGATGACACGCATATGCTCGTATGCTCGTGACGCTGCTGATGAGACCTTCCATTTGCGCCGCTTCTTGGAAGAGCCCGCCCCCTACTTCCCAAGAAATGGCAAGAAGAGGCGTCTGGCCCCGAAATTTCAATATTTTTGGCTCCCGCTCTCAATCGTATACTCCGCTCTCAATCAGGCGAAAACCCTGTTATTCGTCACACACAGGAAATTCATCTCGCCAGGAAAAAACTTCCCACGGGAGCTTTCAAGGAAGTGAATCGTTTCTTACACAGAGGACCACATGAACCTCGTGTTTTTGCCATCGATGGATCGAAGGTTCATGTCAATCCTTCCTTCATCGGCGAAAACCCGAACAAACGATAAGCCAGTACCGCGTCCAGCAAAAAAAACTCTCGTCATGCTTTCTTCGATGGTTGATGTGAAAACCAGAGCATGTATGTGTGGACTTCGAACTCACGAGACACTTTAATGAAAGGAAGGCGGCCGTATCAATGCTCCGAAGCGAAAGAAAAGGTGACACGCTGGTGTTTGACAGAGGATATTACTCCAAAGACTTGGTTCGCAGCGTTCACGACTCATAGGCGTTCGGAGTTTGGCGGCTGAAGATAAGTGCATTCAAGGGCACGAGGTCTTTCTTCAATTCGTGGAAAACAGAAGCAACATGTCTTCTGCTTGGCTTCAGGGCTAGTCTCATGAAATATTTCATCAACGGCAAAACGTATGTTTGCCTAACGAACGACCCGTCTTTGTCTCGGAGAGACGTCAAGGCCATCTATGCGTCGAGGTGGAGAGTCGAGGAGTCTTTCAAACGGTTGAAATCAAATCTCAAGCTTGAGAAAGCTCACGCAAGAACACCCGCTCTGTACATCCAGGAGGTAGAGGCTAGAGTCTTGCTTGACACGATCACTTTGAGGTTGCAAAAAAAGATAAAGGAGCCATCGTATATTTACACACTTGACGCGTACGTCACAAGTATCCTGCGTAACGTGAGAAAGTTTCTAGTCGCGCGAAATACAGGTCAGTCAGCGCACCAGCGCCGGAATCAAGTAAGTGTGGTCGGCATCATGTAACCGGCAACTACCAACTACCTCCAAACTCGTGTTCCACAGAGATGCATCCCCATCAACTTCACCATCCCACGGGTCCTCTTTGTGTGACCAATCACATGCGCCGGTGAACCCAAGCCATGTGTGAATTTACAGTAAATAGTGGAAGAAAAATGCTCCCCCTTCCCGTCACAACTCATTGACCTGCAACAAAACAGCATAGAGTCCGAAGAAAACAACATCAGCTGCAGCACACCTCCGAAACGAAAAGCACACGATTCGGCCACGGAGAATGCTGGTGATGACGGTGATAACAAAGAAGACGACGACAATGACGAAGGCTCTACAAGCGTCGCAACGAAAGATGAACTCAAGCAGTTTGCCGAAGTGAGAGGGATCAAAGACGACTCAATACGAGTAAAGAGTGTCACCACGTCCGTTGATGCTTGTGTACGAGACGACGTTGTCGGCAAGGACGTTCTGCTTGGACAGATCGACAAAGACGCGAGATCTCTCGGTATTCTTCGTCACCTCGTCTCTGTATGTCTAAACTTTCTTGCAGAAGAGGACCCTTCGAACCCGCTCATCGTCAACCGGACGTTTCTACAACTACTATTGTCTCACATCTCTGGAAATGAACTACATAGTCGTGCAAAGATGCTACACCATCCTAGCCTGGAGGCCTACTTCGAGAAGCACAAGTTGGACAAAGAGACGCTGAAGGAAGTGCGATCTTTCCCCCTTCGTTCCAGGGACGTACTGTGCGGAGAGATGCTCACCTCGATCAAGAAACACATTGCTGGAAACTTCGAAAAGAGAGCAACCGAGCACTTGGCGTGTGAGATCGAGAAAAGACTCTGGGAGTTTCTGGACGACAAGTACTTTTGGACCAACGTTTCAGGGGCGGCGACTCAGCTGTACAGGGCTGCTGGACAAAAGCAGGAAGAACGAACTCTGTCAGAAATACACGTCTTCGCATCAAAACAAAGGGGGAAGGACAAGAGAACGCTACCCAGCGAGTGGAAAGGTGTACTCGAGGACCTCTTGATCAATACAGGACTCTCTTTGAACCCCTTCATTCGGCGTTTCGACCACAAAAATCTTCGAGAAGCCCTCGAAGAAGCCGCGCAAAAAACGTCCAAAGAAAACCCACGCAGGAAACAGCAGTGCCGAACAAGGAAACGCGCCACCAAAGTCATCCGCCAGAAGACCGAGTGTGAAGAAGCCGACCGGGCGGGAGGATTTCTTCTACAATGTCAAGGCCAAGCTAAACACTGTTCTACAAATTGAAGCGACGTTTCGAGAAAAAAGCTTTCAACCTGACGAGAAGAAGAAGCGAGTACTGGGCCGTGATTTACGAGAGGCAGCCGACTATCAACAAGTCTGACACGAAAGAAGGCTATCTGAAACAGCGACACCTCTTGGGGGAGCTCCCGGTCCCAGTGTGGTTCGGTGAAGGCATCAACATGACCGACAAGGTCTCGGCTATTCTACTGCGAGATGTCTCCAGCGCCCGGAAAGATATGTGGATCACCATGAGAGAACCAGGCACGGAAACCCCCCCAAACCTTTTTCCCTGATGCCGCATTTTTCTCTTACGAGAGCCTTCGTCAAATACGACGAACGAAGTCTAGGCCCTCTCCTTCGAAACCTTGATCTCGCCGTGGGCAAGAACGATGTTAACTTACGAACAGAAGAGGTCAAGAATGCCGGACGACAACAAAGGCTGTGGTGGACAGGGGCCTTCGACTTTCACACCGAGAGAATGGTGCGCAGACCACTTGGGACCCGGAAGAAAGCTCAACGCGGTAAGGGGAAAAAGGTCCTTCGTCAAGTGACCCGCTTCCGGAAGGGGATTGGGTTGTTCACGAAGGATCCGTGGGTTACCGACGACCTCTTGTATGAAGCAAATATAGGGGATCCTACTTGCGAAGTTCCGTGGCTCGTCAACTCCATCACCACTGACGGTTTGCAGGATAAGGTGTGTCTGACGACGCTCGAAAAGTCCAATCCGCTTGCGAAAGGTGTAAAAGAGCTCGTGAAGGAAGGATTCACGGGTCTTTCTCCTTCTCCGTTCGCCGTCTCCAAGCATTCGTCGGGGGTTTTTGGAAAAGCAAAGAAACTGACGAAAGTCGCCAAGTCCAGTCTCTCATCTGAAGAAAATCACATCGAAGTGGTCGGTGTCGATCCCGGACAAGTTTCTATCTACGCAGCGGTTCGAGCGGACGTGAAAGATCCCGACGTCTTCGATCCAGCTTCGTTCAAGGGATCGCCATCGTCATTGTCTTCTCGGGAGTACAAATACCAGTCTCTTGTTCGATTCAGTGCAAAGTCCGAGACTAGACGAAGGGAGCAGGACGTCGAGCATGGGGAAGCTGTCAAAGCTTTTGATTCCGTCTCTTTGAAGGATCCGGGTTCTTCTTTTGCCTACTCTGCCGTAACCTACTCAACGCTGAGAGCAAGAGTAGCTGAGCTTCTGTCCGAAGAGCGTAGACGCGAAAGGTTCGCTAGGCTTCGTGCAAGACAACGTTCAGTAGATGGTATGGCGAGAGACATCGCGTTTAGTGACGCGTATAAGCAAGAGATTGCCGAACGTCCAAACAAGAGGGCCGGAAAATCTCTCTTCAGAGGAAGAAGGAACTTCTGAAGAAGATTAGAGCAAAGAGGAGCGTGGTATTTTTCGGAACGGCCAGTTCGGCCATGGTTCCAGGGGGCCTTGTCCCAGGAAAGCATTGATCAGAGCTTTGGGTGCTGTGTCCGGTCGTTCTGGTCGATGAGTTTCGCACATCAAAGTGCTGCTTCGGTTGCGATACTCCACTTAAGCAAGTGGAAGGGTCTCGGGTGTTTCGCTGTGAAAGCCAGACGGACAAGAACCTTTCTTGCTCCGTGGGCTTCATCGACAGGGATGTCAATGGTTCGGTTAACATTGGAGTGTGGTATTTCACAGCTCCTAGGATCAGAGAGACCGACATATCTTTGTCGAGAGTCTAGCGGAGTCAAATGTGTTCAGACGCATTTTCAGAATTTTCTACTAACTTGACAGTAATGAAAAGTGGTAGGCCTCGTTTAGGTCAAAAGAGTCTATATTCATTTATTATTTTTGCCTTCCGACAATTGCAGATGTACCTCAGAAAACTTTCACTTAATGTCTCATACTCTACATGAGTATTAAACCAATGCGAAGTACAACAACATATGTAGGACTTATTTCTACTGTCATTTACATCGTAAAAGTATCTCCTCTTCAACTTGAAATAAAACCAATGATAATCCTGATGGTATCCTATATGCGTTCGTAAGCTTGCTAAAATACTACTGCGTTGATGTCCGCTTGTAAAAGCTGAAATCCAACAAATGCTTTGATCCATGCTACATCTCCGTGTTGGAAAAGCCCTTTCATCTCCGTTCATGATAACATCTTACCCTATTCTACGCAAATCTGTCACATCTACTCTCAAACAAGACGCCAACTTCAAACGAAAACGCGTTCTACGATGCGTCTACACTCCATCCCCATATCATTGGCGTTGACTGGTCCGAGGTCGATCTTGTTCGCCTGTTTTCGGCGTCTTGACGCCCGCGCAATGCGAACTTGTACCTCTGCACTCGCCGAGATATGGCCACCTGTATAGCCACCGAAACGGTAGTCTATATTCTCGAAAGTAACCACTTCCGGACATGTAGAGAGATCGTAACCAGTTATTGCCGTACCCGAACAGATCGAGTCTAAGGTGGCATCTACCACACCGAGTACTTCCGACTTCACAAACTTGTAAACCTCCTTGTTTACGCAATTCTGAAGACGGCTCTTCTCCTTGATGTAGTAGTTCCTCGCCCCATGCAAATCCCTTTCCACGTTTCTTACACAACAACCAGAACACGAGTAAACCTCGGATGATCCGGGATCGTTGCGGAGACCACAGACCCCACAACACTTTGTGGTTCCCCACTCCGACCCCCCGATCACCGTCTTCCCTAGGGTGTTCGCTCTGTGCCTGAGCTTCTGCCGGAAACCAAAGTGTCTCTGGTAGAGCATCCTCTTTCTGGTCTTGACGCCAAATACAAAGCTTACAGTTCTCACAGAACCCCAAATTTTGTCACAGAAACACTAGCATCCTCTACAAGCCTCTCGGGAAATATATCGCAGTGAGATAAGGTAGGTCCATGTCGAATAGGATAGCCCCGTTACTCTAGACCGACCGCCATCGCCCTGAACCTGTATCAACCGTGCTTCCGCTGCAAAGTAGTTTCGAAAAGCCAACAAAAAACTACTCAGGCGAAGGCCCCAAAGCCAAAGTGGCGCATTTTTTTTTAACATACTCCTTCCATGAAAGAGTCAGGCGGTTCTCGACACAGCTCTTGATCAAGATGTTACGAGCTCCGTTCTCGTCCCTGTCCATGACTACCCCGCACGACTGACAGCTGAAGACCTTGGACCTTCCCAGGGCGCGATGTAGACGTCCACAACACGAACAGGTCTTGGACGTAGACTCCTCTGTGACGATGACAAGCTTCACACCTTCGCGGAGCGCTGTGGTTTTTAGCAGCTCCTTAAACTTGTAGTGAGATCATGTCATCATCCCCCGTGCCGTACCATTACCAATGTTCCGCTTCGCCCTGTTGACCACGTCTTTCGTGTTGAACTTCGGGAGGAAGACGACGTCGTAGTTCTTGCAAAGGTGCTTCACCGTCTTGTTCCTCACGTCCGTCACCAGATGTGTTACTCTCTTGATTGCCCGGTGCCATGCTTTGCGTAGACGATACCTCTTCTTGCTGCCCACGGACTTGTCGAAAGCTTTGGACTGTAGTAAGTCCATGTGGTGACAAAGAGGATAGATCCTCCCCGCGTCCCCAGGAGCGAACTCGGTAGCATTTCCCTTTGTGTCCACCCCGGTGTTGAACGTCCTAACTCCGGGATCAAGCGCGATCACTTTCAAGTCTTCGTGGTACTCGACTTGAGGAGGGATGTCGGACTGCTCGGTGACGCCATGAACTTCCTCACCCCTGGGTCTGTTGAGACTTTCCGGTTGACCCCCTCATGTAGGGACGACCGTCGACCTTTTCAGGAAAGCAAAAATAGTATCTCCCATACACGCGACAAATCCTTCCTCTTAGGCTTGAGCCTCTCTTCCTTCGTCGCTTGGTTGTTGGTCTTCTTCTTCTTCTTCTTCTTCTTCTTCTTCTTCTTCTTCTTCTTCTTCTTCTTCTTCTTCTTCCACTTTTTCTGGCCAAAACTCTTGAGCTTCTCCATGTTTGAGTGGTAAGCCTCGTATGCATCAACGGCAGCCTGGTGACCACACGTGATCGGTCGGTTGTTGGTGTGCCGGCGCGATGCTTGGAGCTGGGAGACACGACGGAGGAAGAGGCGCTCGAGCTGCTGCTGAAGACGAGCGGGACTGCGGGACGGCCTGGGGACGCTGTCCGGACACAGATGACCAAGGTGATGATATGCGTTGAATCTTTCGTCGAGGTGTTGTATCTCTAGCGCATGGGTTGAGACTTCCTCCCTTGTTTTTGTGCCACCTGATGCTGAGTGTGGCATCGATTGGCGGCTTGGCCTTTGAGTGTACACAGGTGGTCGAAACAAGCATCAGGTACATAGGTTTGAACCGTGTTGTAGTTTACCACCACCTCTCATTCGCAATTATTCCGTGGATGTGGTACGAAGTTCATCTTCGGTGATGAAACGGCCCTGTTGCTAGCGATATTCCCACGGGGGAGGGGTATAGCGCCTGATCGTGTGTCGACGTTGTTCCTGGATATTGTCTCACACCACATGACGATCATCCTCCTTAAAGTTGATGGGGCTAGTAGACACGAAGTGCCGTTGTTGCGTGCTGGTTATTTCGCATTGTCCGCGTTTTTTGTCAACTCAACTCCCAACAATCACCGATCCAGGTTGTTGAGCGCTGTGGACGCCTGCCGCTGATGCTCGCCATCGCGGGTTCCATGTCCGTCGTTGAAGGGAGAGGCTTGACCGCCGGCGCCTGGGAAGAGCTGATCAAGCTCTTCGAGAACACGGCGACGATGATGTGGGAGTCGGGACTAGAGGCGACATCGCTGGATATGGTCCTTGGGGCCAGCTTCAGTGCTTTGGCAGCCAAGAAGCGGAAGGAGTTTCTCAAGATGGCTGTGTTGGCGCCGGGTGCTGTTGCGCCGATCGCGATGCTGCGAAACCTGTGGGAGACCGAGGTGCGTTGCGGCGTCATCCTTACCTGGGTGTTTTGTTTGCAGATGAATGCCTATTGGAGGATAGACGCGTTGTGTGGATTGCGTGAAAGGTTGGACAAGCGCTACTCCTCTGCGCTTCTTTGTGTCCTGTGGGCTGACGTCGATCATGTCCTCCATGTTGTTTAATTCGCAGGACAACAAGGGTGCGCGAGAGGAAGCTGACGGTTTAACGAGCAAGAGCCTGCTGCAAGATGTGGGTGGTGGTGGTGGGTATCGCGTACATGACCTCGTTCTGGACTTCGTGAAGATCAAGGTCAAGGCAGACGTGGAGATGGTACGATTGGTTACCGCGCTTCAGGCGCATTTTCTTGGAAGACTGGATGTGCTGAGGGGTTTTGATAATCCAGAGCATGGTCCTGGCAACCAAGGCTTGTTCGTTTTGGATGCCCTCTGGCGCTCGGTGGAATAGCTCTCGGGAAACTCCAAACTGGAGGTCGCCTCGTATGGCACCAGCCTTGGGGAGTTGGAGTCGTGCGAGGCAACTACGGATGTGGCTGGTTCCTACTCGTCTGTCGGTTTTTTGTTCATTCAGGTACGGCACATATTTTTATTGAGGATTCTGCACTGCTGTTCCGCATTCGTTGTGCTTACAATGGTGTGATGGCGCAGTACCCGTGCGGGTTTCTACTCACTCGGCCTGGTAAACAATTGGATTTTCGAGGCGTTCCATGACACACTCGTTCGCAGCTCTGGATAGGGAATCTGTTCGCGAGGGCTTTCATCTCGGTGAGGGGACTTGCGTACACCTGGCAAAGAATGAGCGCATTCAGTAAACGGGCTTTCTCTAGGTAGCAGGTGGCTGTCGTTGGTCCCAGGAGCTCTGGTAAGAAAGTGTCTACGTATGGTCTTGTTTGTTTTTTGTGCATTCTGCGTGAACCACTGCCGTATAACGACGCACTGATGTTCGCATAGGGCAAGTTCATCGAGGGCGAACCATTCTATGAGAGAGCACAGGCTACACAAAAGCAGATCTTGGGTCCGGAGCATTCGGATGTGGCTACGTCGCTCAACAACCGGGGGTTGTTGAGAACTTTTTCTCCACAATCCCATTTACGACTTTCACACTGAAATACGACTCCACCACGCTGTCTTCACTGCATCCAGGGCAAATACTCGGAAGCTGAGCCGCTGCATGAGCGGTCACAGGCCATCAGAGAGAAGGTGCTGGGCCCAGAGCACCCTGATGTGGCCGCATCGCTCAACAACCGGGCGGGGTTGTTGAGAAAATGTTTCTCCACAATCCCATTTACGATTTTCACGCTGAAACACGACTCATCACGCTATCCTCACTGCATCCAGGGCAAATACTCGGAAGCTGAGCCACTCTATGACCGGTGTCAGGCGATGAAGGGGAAGGCTCTAGGCCCTGAGCACCCAAGTCTAGCCGCAACGCTCAACAACCGGGCGGAGTTGTTAAGAGCGCAGGTGAGAGCCATCAGAAAATGCCAAGAAGTTTCTTGTGGTACCTGATAGATTTCGGCAGTGCTCCACAACAGGGCGGGGTTGTTGAGCAATTGTTAGCCCGTTGTCAATCCCCGCTAGCATTGACCACACTTCTGACGTGCTTGCCCTTCACGTCTCAGGGTAAGTTCGCCGAGGCCGAGCCTCTGTACAGGCGGGCGACCGAGACTTTGGAGACAGCGTTAGGTCCTGAGCACCCGAACATGGCAGCAGCGCTCAACAACCGGGCGGGGTTGTCGACAGATATTCCCCCCGCCATTACTATTTTGTTTTGTCTTTGACCACACTCGCATGACGGTTTCTCACGTGGCGTTTGCTTTCCGCTTCCAGGGGAAGTATGCTGAGGCAGACCCTCTGTTTCTTCGAGCTATTGAGATCGGAGAGAAAACGCTGGGCCCCGACCACCCAGATCTTGCCACAAGGCTCAACAACCGGGCGGAGTTGTTGAGAGCGCAGGTGAGAGCCATCAGAAATTTCCAGGAATTTTCTTGTGGTACCCGATGGATTTCGGCAGTGTTCAACAACAGGGGGAGGGGGCGACCGAGGTTTTGGAGACAGCGTTGGGTGCTGACCACCCGAACGTGGCCACAGCGCTCAAGAACCGGGCGGGGTTGTTGAAGCGCCAGGTGAGAGCCGTGAGAATTTTCCAAGATTTTCCGTAGGGTTCACACTTGATTTGAGAGTTTGGTTCTCTCTCGCCCAGTCGCTTACACCGCCCCACTGCTTCGTACACAGGGCAAGCACGACGAAGCCGACCCTCTCTATCTGCGAGCTATTGAGATTGGGGAGAAGACGCTAGGCCCTGAACACCCAGCCAGCCCTTGCCACCCGACTCAACAACCGGGCGTGGTTGTTAAGCATTTGTTCCGCCGCAATGTTTTTTTCAAACTTGAGCACGCCCCCACCTTGCTGTTCCCTCGCGTTGTAGGGCAAGTACAGCGAGGCGGAACCGTTGTATGTTAGGGCTATCGCAATCGGAGAGAAAGCCCTGGGTCCGGAGCATCCAGATCTTGCCGTGTGGCTCAACAACAGGGCGGGGTTGTTGCAGAGCCAGGTGAGAGCCAAACGATCCCTCTAGATGGTTCTAGAAAATAATGTTCGTCCGCACTTCCACATCCGACCCTCCACTAAGCGACACGGCAGCGACACGGACATCCCGGCGCTCCGCGGGCCCGAGGGAAGCTCGCCCGCTTTGGCGAGCCGGCGGAGCTCACCAGCCGCCGACTCAGGGAGAACCCTCGCCGGAACACGAGGTACGAGTCGTCGCCGTCTCCAACGAGTGCCGAAGGCCTGCTCGCCCGCCATGCGTCGGCGGCGGGGCTGCCCATCCTGCCCATCAACAGCACGGAGGAGCACACCCGCTGGATGCTCGCGTGTGTGGTCGACGTGGTGAAAAAGCTAGAGGCGAGGGCAGTGCAAGCGCTGCTGTGCGAGCGCGCGGAGAAGGCCAACATCGCGCGCCAAGAGNCCGCATCCCCCGAACGTGGACTACTTCCACTCATCCTCCCCTTGCCCATCATCCGCATCCAATAAACTGATGCTCGCGGTAGCCAACGAGAAATCGCTGAAACTCAACCACTGGGATGTCAAGCAGGCGTTTACACACGCTAAGTTGGACGAGGATGTGTTTCTGAGGCTCCCCGCGGGGTGCGGGGAAAAATCCCACAAAGTTGTGAAGGCTGAGCGTGCTATTTACGGCTTGAAGCAGAGCGGCAGGCAGTGGGGGTACCACGCTGCCGATACTCTTGTAGAAAACGGGTTCGAGCAGTGCAAGGCTGACCCGTGCGTCTTCCGCAAGATGAAAGACGATGTCGTGGTGATGATTATCGTGATTTATGTGGATGACCTTTTGGTTGCTGGGTCTGATGATGATTGCAAGGAGTTGCTTGATTCCCTCGACAAGGCATTCCCCACCAAAGACCTTGGAGAGTGCGTGTGGTTCGACGGGTGTGCCGTCGAGAGAGACCTAGAGGCTGGGACCCTTAGAATCTCCCAAACCGCGTACATTGACAGCATCGTGAATCGCTTTGATGTGCAGTCGACCTCCTCCATCCCTGCTTCCCCTGGTGTCGANGGCCGGTGAGGGAGGCCATCGGCAGCATGATGTGGGTGTCGACGTTCTCGCGCCCGGACATCTCGTTCGCCGTGCGTGCGGTAGCGCGCCACGCCCATGCCCCTGCCGAGAGGCACTGGAAGGCCATCGTAAAGATCCTCGCCTACCTCAAAGAGACGAGGGACCTCGGGATCACCTACAAACGGGGATCGGGGTTGGGGCTGGCGGTGTACGTGGACGCTAGCTACGCCGACGCTGAGGATAGGCGTTCGGTGTCAGGGCTGGCAACAAC
>CACKRE030000867.1:1679-14608 GCA_902602495.3 Ectocarpus sp. CCAP 1310/34
GAAGTGGGCGGTAGACGAGTTCAGGGCGAGGAAATGGGCTGCCCCCAAGAAGTTCACCAGATCTTGGAAGTTGCGGGTTCGGGGCGCATCGAGCTACTGCTCGACTTGCCGAATAGGCTGCTACGATGACTGCATGGTAGCGAAGGTGTACCCCTACTTGGTTGGCGAGGTGATGGAGAAGTCGGGAATAGAGATGGTTGGGAGACGCACGCTTGGGACTCAATTGACCGGCGTTATTCTTCCGGTCATATCTTCGGACGAGTCCCCAGTGGGCCTACGCTTGACCAGAGCATGGGGGAGGTGGGGTGGGGAGGGGAGAAGGAAGATGAGGGAGAGGAGGAGGACGAGGAGGAGGTGGAGGAGGGGGGGGAGGGGGAGCGGGAAGAAGCGCAATACTTAAGCTCAAGAGGTCGCGTACGTATCGCGAAGAAGAGGTTCCCGGAGGTGGGCCAGGGATGGATGGATGTGTTGGCTGCCAACCACAAGAATGGAACTCGTCGACGTTTGTTGTTCTTCTTGCTTATTCTGGTGTGGTGTCGAACGCAACGTTTGCAAGTATTATGCGCTACCCTTTACTCTTGGTACCCCGTTTTGTCCCCGGGGGGGACACAAATTTCGTGTACCCTGGTGGGAAGTGGCCAGTAAAGTGTGCAAAAACTGTAGGGTTTGTTCTACCGGAACAGCGGTCTGAACAGCGCATAAAATGGGCATGATATGGGGAAATCCCCGCTTTGTCCCCGGGGGGGGACACACGTTTCGTGTTCCCTGGTGGGAAGTGGCCAGTTAAGTGTGCAAAAACTGTAGGGTTTGTTCTACCGGAACAGTGGTCTGACAAGCGCATAAAATGGGCAAGATAAGGGGAAATCCCCGTTTTGTCCCCGGGGGGGGGACATGAAGTTCGTGTCCCCTCGTCGAAAGTGGCCAGTTAAGTTTGCAAGAATTGTAGGGTTTGTTCTACCGGAACAGCGGTCAAAAAAGCGCCTAAAATGGGCAAGATATGGGCAAATCCCCGTTTTCTCCCCGGGGGGGACAGAAAGTTCGTTTCCCCTGATTTGCGTTTCCCTATACATTGAGTAATATAAATCACCAAGTTTCGCTGAAAACCCACCTTCCCGACCCCAGATTACAAATCTGAGACCGAATATCGCATCTACACACCGACAGCAACCCACAACTGAATTTTCAGAGCTTAAGTGGTTTGGTAACATTATCAATCTCAACCCCTCCCCGGCATATACCGGAAGGCGCCATATGCACGCGAAGCTGCTGAAGAGAGCTTCAATTTGCGCCGCTTTTTGGAAGAGCCCGTCCCCTGCTTCCCGAGAAATGACGGGAGGCATCTGGACCCGAATTTCGATTTTTTTTGGTTCTCGCTCTCAATCGGAAACTTCGCTCTCAATCGTGCGAAAACCCTGTTACATCCTGTTGCAGATTTTCAATCGGCTACGGCCGATTTCTAATCGGCTACTAGGGCAGANAGTGGTTTGGTAACATTATCAATCTCAACCCCTCCCCGGCATATACCGGAAGGCGCCATATGCACGCGAAGCTGCTGAAGAGAGCTTCAATTTGCGCCGCTTTTTGGAAGAGCCCGTCCCCTGCTTCCCGAGAAATGACGGGAGGCATCTGGACCCGAATTTCGATTTTTTTTGGTTCTCGCTCTCAATCGGAAACTTCGCTCTCAATCGTGCGAAAACCCTGTTACATCCTGTTGCAGATTTTCAATCGGCTACGGCCGATTTCTAATCGGCTACTAGGGCAGAGTTCCGATTTCAACCGGCCGAATATCGAAAATCGGATGCCCCCCTCCCCCCTTCCCTTCATAATAAATACAATAATATTGGTTTGGGGGATACCTGCTTGGGGGGGGGGTCTTTGGTCAATATTTACCAACAACACAGCAACAAGCATAGGTTACAGGAGAGGTATGCGCGAGGTGCAATAGTATGTTTAAATCGTACATGTACGGCTACGGCCGAGAAGAAAATTGCACAAATTGCGGAGGCCGAAAAAAAATTGAGGTGGCCGGAAAATAATGAGGGCGGCCGAAAACGAAAAAAAAGGGGCCGAAAAAGAAAAAAAAAGGCAGAAAAAGAGAAAAAAAAGTGGTCGATGGAGCAAAGGCCTAAGAAAGGGACCCAACAAATTTTTCATCGCCTTGGCGAGGAAATCAGTGCCGTACTCTTTTTTTTTGCACCTTCGGCGGAAATGTATGCGGCATGAATGATTCTGTTGCGACAAGCCGCTACAGAGGCCCCATGGCGTGTTGCGGATACAAGCTGGTCTGTCTCACCAAGAAACTAACTTTCGTTCTTTCACGTCCCACTTTGCTGTTTTTACGAATTTAGACTTCAAATTTGGGGGCTGCTCTCATAACACCACAGGGGAAGCGCAGGTGCCGGAATTGTTCGGATCTGAGTTGATTTAGGTATATAATTATCAATTGGCGGCATACATAATGGGGGATGCTTCCTGTATGTACTGATATCATCAGCATAAACAAAGTTTCTCAGATCAAGCTGAAAATTGCTGTGCATGTACCTGGGGACATCGCGAGAGGATGGTAGTTTCAAGGCTCAAGGAATCTTCCACCAGAAGTTATGGCCTCATAAAGAAACCGATACAACACACAAGATACCTGAGAGAATGTGAGGGTAGCGCGATTCCCACGCGGTGTTTTCGAATTAGAACCTGGAATTTCGACACGGCACCCTCATGATGAGTACAACAAACAACAAGCCGCGCCATTTGGCTTTTTTCTCTTGTTCTGCGACTTTTTTGCATAGCAAATATTCCCATGATCACTAATACCAGCCCAACTCATGAAAAAAAAAAAAATGGCGCACTTCATTTTTTATTTTTCTTAATACGACACAAAGAGTCCATCTCTATCATAGAAAAGTGTTGTACACATGCAGATGCCGTGTCGAAATTTCAGGTTTGAGACTAAACTAACTCGGAAAAACCGCGTGGGGAATCCGCTCCAACCTTCAAATTCATTTGTTAGTCATACCAGCTTGTAGCCCATTTGGCCACGGAAATGTTGCGGGGCCGCAACACCGCAAAGCCTTACCGTATATGACACAAGATAACACACCCTCTTGACCAATTTTCGAAGCTCGATTTCTCTATGGCAGGAACAGTCACAGCGCCGAAAACGGCGGCGTTGAAACCGTCTCGTCGAGAGCTTTTCGAAAATATATCGTTTCTTTTATGCATTCCCTTCGTCGTGGAGTAATCAAGCTTTGAAAATCGGTCCAGGGGGTGTGTTATCTTGTGTCATATACCGTAGTCGAAACGCTATAATACAGCAATAGTACCCACCATACCCACGGATTTTCTGTCGTTTTCTTTCGGTCAAGGCCTGGTCATGTGGGCGAGCTCACTTTCGCAACGGAAATAGCAGGCACGAAGAAGTACAGCAGCAGCAGTAGTCGGTACACGTACGTACGTGCTTGTCGGTACAGTTTAGGGGACAGCGTTAAATAAGTTCTAGCTATTTTCGGCTGAGGAAAACATAGTCTAATAACGAAAGAATGTTGTGGCATTGGCGGGTTGCAACGTTGCCGACCATCCATGGATGTGCGAAGGGAGAAAGGTAGGCGTGTGCGAGGAGAGCGGCACCGGGCAGCAAGTTTCGATGAAGAATCCAAACAAGTCCATGGGCACAAGGAACGCGGAAGCCGCGCCCTTGTACCCGAAGTCAACGTTGCCTACTGCTGTATGTGGCCCTGTGTAGAGCAGCAATGTTGGAAGCGTCTATAAATAGTCAACACCGGAGTGTTCATCACTTGGTCCGGGGCGGTGGTCGTTATGAGCCTCGGCGGTTTCGGAGAAAAATAACAAGCGGGCGTCTGCGTGGACCACGTGGTGTGGACAACGCAAAGATTGCCCGTCCTCCGAGCGGGAGCTGTTGTCATGCGGATGGATGCAATATCTACAGGAAGGTAGGTGCAGAGGGCGAAGCTTCCGATGGGTCGTGGGAAAACTCGATGATGACCTCAAGCGCTCGCGTGACGAAGCAGGTGGCGGACGGCAACTACGGTACAGCACCTAGACTTCAACAAAAAATGGAGCAGGCGAGCAGTAGGATCGATCTGAATCAATGTGACTGTCGAAGCAGCCCGAAACACCAGACTGGGCATGGTGACTGGGCGGACTCGTGGTCATCGCTACTTGGGGCGCTGACGGTACAAGCGTAGTGTGCGAGTCGTTGAGTGGACTTGTGACCGCGAGTGTAGAACAGGAGAGCTCCAGTACATGCAGCATGCACCGAAGCAATTCAAGGACCAGAACATGTACCTTGTAGACAATATAATACTCTATCTAGTAGTATCCAAGTGTGAAGAAGAGAGCGACCGAAGAAAACAAGCTGCAGGCAGAGTAGTCTAGATAAAGTCGCAAGCCAGTTGTGACGGGATTGGGCAGTGTGGGACGTGTTGGGCGGTACCACAGCTGTAGTACGCTGGTTGGCGTATGTGGTAGAGGCTTGGTAGAGAAAACAAAAAGAGTGATTTATTATCCACACACAGACGCGTGGACTGTCTGCACCTGACGGTTACAGTTAAACAGAACGCCTTCACAATACCGTATCAAACACATACAGCAGAATAGAGTCGGTCTTGCACAGCAAACACCCCAACATGTCCTCTCAAGAACGTACGTCATTCTGATACATGAGACTCGAATCTTCTCTCGATGTCCTCTCAAAATAATGTCCTCTCGAAAACAACTCACGAGTACTTGCGATCTCAACTCAAAATTAAATAGTCATTACCTGCCATTTCAACAAGCAGCGAAAACATTCCTCTTACACAGATCTCCCGAGTTTCCTTCAACATTCAACCCTTAAGATTACGAAGAGGGGAGGTGACTACATTCCTAGAAGCTGGCGACGGTTGTTGAGAAACTTAACCGTTCCTAGGTTCTTGGTCAACATGTCAGCCTTCTGGAGGTTGGTGTCGATTTTCTTTACCTCCACTACCTTGTTAACGATCAGCGACCTTACGTGGTGATACTTGACATCGATGTGCTTCGTTTTCTGCGTTACTTTGTTCGATTCACTAGTCGATATGGCAGCAGTGCTATCCTCAAACAACACCGTAGCCTCCGTCTGCTCTCGATTGATGGTCTTGAGAAGATGACGCCAGTGTAGGATCATTTTGCACGCCTTGGACATTGCGACGTATTCTGCCTCAGCCGACGACGTGGCAGTGACCGTCTGCTTTACACTTGTCGTGTCCACCGGGCCACCTGCGAGGGTAAGAACGACCCCAGTAGTCGATTTTCGATCGTCAAGATCGCCTGCGAAGTCAGAGTCGACGTAAGCGGTTAGTTTATCTCCGCCTTGCGCGTCCTTGCGGTAGGTGATGCCCAAAGAGGTCGTCCCCTTCAGGTAGCGCATGAGTCGTTTCAGTTTGGCAAGCGCCTTCGGTCCTGGTTTAGCCATGCTCTTCGTGAGTACCAGCACCGAGTGAGAGATGTCTGGCCTCGATCCCCTGCTGATGTATAGGACCGAACCCGTAGCCGACCGGAACATGGTAGTTTGCTCCGGCGACAGAGCATTTTCTTCCTTGGTCGTAACCGGCTCCTTCTCGGCCGGCGTTGCCGTCGCGCGCACGTCAGCCATGCCGAATTTAGCAAGCACGGCCTTGGTGTAAGCTTCTTGCGTCAGTAGGATGGTGCCCGCTTCGAGGTTGCGCTGGATGGCCATTCCCAGGATAAACTTTGCTTCTCCCAGGTCCACCGTCTCAAAGCGCTCCTTCATCTGTTCGATAATGGTCGTCACGAGCTCCTCCTTGGCTTCGGTAAGTAGGATGTCGTCCACGTAGACGAGCAGGATGACCTCTCCCCCGTTCAACGTGTACAGACACGGATCGGCGGTGCTCGGGACGAACCCGATCTCCAGCAGGAACAGGTGAAACGTCCCATTCCAGCTTTTCGGAGAGAGGCGTAGGCCGTACAGCCACGCCTTAAGTCGCCAGACCAGCTTTGTTTGCTCCTGCGAGCACGTGAACCCCTTCGGAGGTATTACGTAGATAGGTTTGTCTTTCTTGGACATCCTGGAGTTGAGAAAAGCCGTCTTCATGTCGGCCTGCCTGAGAGCTTGGCCAAAACCAGCAGCGTGGGAAACCACTAGATGGACAGATTCCATAGACGCCACCGGTGCAGCCTTATCCGCTCCCGTGTCAGCTTCGTGAAAACCTTGCACCACCACGCGACTCTTCGGGCGAACTGGCACATGTTCTTGGTTGTACTTCCACCTGTAGTGGAACCTAGTCGGAAGAAGTTGGGCGTCTTCGGGCGGAAGCACCCAGTCGAACACGTCGTGGTCGTAGAGCGACTGCTCTTCATCGTTCATGCTCGCTCTCCAGCGTGCTGCATCCGGTCCACTCATCGCTTCATCGTAGGTGGCAGGATCGGCAGGCATGTAGCCCACCTCCCCGGGACTGCCTCTCCCGAGGTTGCCGAAGTCACTTCCAGTCACCATAGCATGTTCGGTCCTCTCGTACGCCTGTTCTTTCGTAAACAGATTCAACCGTTGCGGCGCCACGGAGTTCCTGCTGCTGCGGCGAGGTGCCGGTGCTTCCGGCTCCGATTCGTCGGATGATTCTTCGTTATTTTCTTCTTCTTCTTCGATAGAGTCTACCAGACCAGGCCGATAGAATGTTGAGTTAGGCGCGGGGAGAGGATCTTGCCCTAGTTTGGGCTTGATCACGTCGCGCATCTCCTTCTCACGGAACGATACCTCCACGGAGTTGGTGATTTTGAGAGGCTCCGAAGGGTCCCAAAGTCGATACGACCTACCCTTGGAGTTGTAGCCTACTAGGTACATTTTCTTGGCCCTGGCCGCCAACTTGTTCGACCGGGCGCGTACCTCTTCGTGCTTAAAGGCCAGCGACCCCCACTCGTGGATGTGAAGCATCTTTCCGAGCGGCTTCCCCTCCCATACCTCGAGTGGTGCCTTGCCGCCCAGGACTTCGGTCGGGGTCCGATTCTTGAGGTAGATTGCAGTCATGAAAGCCTCCCCCCACAGCTGTTGAGGAAGGTGCGGTGCTCCCAAGAGAAGCTTGCGGGCAGTGCCGATGATGGTACCAAATCCACGCTCGGCGATGGGGTTCCCTTGCGGGACATAGGGGGGGCTATTCGTGAGCTTGATTCCGAGCGACTTACATAGCGCCAGAAACTTGCCCAAATACTCCGCTCCCCCGTCGCAGTGCACCGTGCCGATGCTCTGACCAAGCGGGTCGGCCTCGTCCCGAACCAGAGTTTGAAGAGCTTCGGCCGTTTCGTCTTTCGTCTTGAGTAGGTAGCCGAACCTCATGCGAGTAGCGTCATCAGTAAACATCACGGCACTCTGGCAACCCCCGTATGTAGCAATAGGATGTTTGCCCCACGTATCGGCATTTAGAATTTCCAGCCGAGTCTCCGAGAGGGGACGGTTAGACGGGGGGTGGCTGCCCTTCTTACTGTCACCAACCGCACAAACACCGCAGTCACCTTGTTCGATGTTGCGATTGAACCTGATTCCGGTAGTGTCCTTGTCCGCCAGCTGCTGCAGCGCTCGCGAGTTGCAGTGGCCCATCCTCCGGTGCCACAGGTGAGCGTCTACCTTCGTGCGATTTACTTCTACAGCGCCCAGGTTGACGTCGTCGATGATGACATTCAGCACGTACATGCGAGGCACTGCGGTCGAGATCGGAAAGACCTGGTTGCCCATGCGAAGCGCCGGCGGGGTAGACATCAGATCACACATCACCCCCTTCTCGGCCAGCGCTCCAACCGAAAGTATGTTCGCTCCAAGGCCCCGAACCAGCAGAACCTCCAGAGCTACTCGCACGACTTGGTCTTGATCATTGCGCACCCCAAACTTCAGGGTACCTTTCTTGGTTGCGTCGGATGTGCCACACGACCCGATAATGCGCACAGCGCAATCTACCGGATTGAGGACGTGATGGGACAAGCGAGACTGCTCATCCACCATGTGGCTGGACGCGGCGGAATCAATGTAGCAGGCGGAATCATCAACGACCTGCGGTTTCTCTTTGTCCACCTGAAACACGCTGCTGAACGCAACGAGCTCGGTGTCCTCAGGCGCCTCCTCCGTCTGAGAATATCCGTTGGCAGCAGGATCATAGACCACCGCTGCAGCAGGTGTGTCCAGTACCTGCGGGTCATACACAACGCGTGCATCCTGCAGCGTCGGCACCGGCGCGTCTTGCACCAGCGTGTCACCAGCAGCGCGCTCCTCTGGCTGCGCCGCAGCAGGCGCATCCTGCACCTGCACGTCTTTTCCGAAAGAGATGGCGTAGTCCTCCAGCACATCGCCTTCAGTCTCCACCCGCGTGAACCATGCCTGAGTGGTGGAGTCTTGAGTGTGGTGAGTATCAGCCTGTTCAGTGGCTTCCTCCGCCTCGTGCCTCAGGCGGAGCGGGCAGTTGTGCCACCCGTGCTCTGTCGAATTATGACAGTAGCGGCAGCGCCCTTTTCGGTTCCGACCGGTGTCCTGGCCCTTACCTCGGCCACCGGAGGCGTTGTTGCCGCGATAATTCCCGCGAGCACCTTGCGCATTTCCCGCGCTGCCGCCTCCAGCGTTGCCGGCCGATCCGCCGCCGCTGCTGTAGTTCCCATTCGACGAGCCGTTCGTCGAACCGTTTGTAGTTCTGCCGCCATTTCCTCGGCGACCACCACGACCACCACGGCCGCCGTGCTTGCGGAAGCCACGTGCCCCTCCGTGCGTGACAGTGTTCAACGCACGGCCGTGGCTGCCCGACCCATCGTCTTGGTCGAGCACTTTTCCGCGAATTTGCATTGCGTGGTAGAGTGTGGCACGACGTGCGATATCGTCGAAGCCTAGCGCACCGCTACCAACAGTGGGCGACTCTACCAACAGTACAGTCTTGAACGAGCCGTATTGCTTGTCGGGCAGGGCCTTTAGGATGGCATGTGCTTGCCGTTGTTTCACGACTGTGTCTCCGAGTTTGCCGAGTTCGTGAAAGATGCGGCGCAATTGTTGGATTGCGCGAGCCGGATCGTACTTGTCAGCAGCGGTGACCGCGACGGCGGCCAACTCATCGTGTAGCTGCTGCATTCTGAAAGTCCCATCGACACGGTACTTTTGCTCGAGCGCTACAAAAGCACTTCGACCGTCACCGAACTCCTCGTCCCCGACAGGCCCAAACGACTGCACTACCTGCGAAGCCGGGCTCGAGTATCCTTCCGGGCAGTCCGACGTAGCCAGCAGAAGCCGCGTGTAGAGTTTGCCATTCTTTTCTTGGAACTTTTGTAGCTTCCTCTCGTACGTCGCGGTCGCTGCGGCGTCGGCATCCTCCGCCACCGTGGGAGCCTTCTCCGCTCCAGACATGACCCGACCTAGGTCTGCCTCGTACATCAGCGCACGGAAAAGCGAGACCCAACCGACAAACTGGCCGGGTTCTCCGCTGAACGCGACATATCCGCGCTGCAGATGATTTGACGACTGCTGTTGCGCTGATGACGCCATTTGACTCGAGATGATTCCCTACCTCGCTATACGAGGCTCATAACCTTGGGCGGTACCACAGCTGTAGTACGCTGGTTGGCGTATGTGGTAGAGGCTTGGTAGAGAAAACAAAAAGAGTGATTTATTATCCACACACAGACGCCTGGACTGTCTGCACCTACCTGACGGTTACAGTAACACAGAACGCCTTCACAATACCGTATCAAACACATACAGCAGAATAGAGTCGGTCTTGCATAGCAAACACCCCAACAGGACGCATCCGCCCACCGTACCAGGTGTCTAACGTGGATGGATGTCCTCTACTTTAAGTAGACTTCATTTCATACTCTCTTGAACTCACCTGCATTGTTTAGCTCGCTTCGCTTGCTTGGACGGTGACAACTGGCAAGCATGGGGGGGCACACCTGCCCAGGGTATCCCAGCACCTAATTCCACCTGAAACAGCATGCTTCAAGCATCTATTCGGGGATCTTGTCTATTCGGGGATCCTGGGCTTTTCGCAAGCTTCAGGTGAGCAGAAGATCTACCAGCCCAAAACTAGGGATACATATCCAACTCCTGGAACACAAGATATCTGCAGCACTACCGAACGAACCAATGCTGTCTATCAACAACGCGATCGCGTAACAACTTTTTCAATTATTCCCTCAATGAGGGGACGGAGAAGAAACAGGCGGGTGACAGCGTGGACTGGAGGGGACATCGCGCCTACATGCCGAAGAATTGAACGTGATGGATGGAGAACGTGCATGCGTCGAGAACAACTTGCTTGGTGATTTCTTTAATGGTTAGACTAGTCTCTGTTGTGGAACAAAAGAAGGTTTCGTCCTCGACAGACGTTGGGGAGTTCAACCATTATGAAGGTGTTCTCCACATTACCCCCCCCTTTTTCGAGGCTTCTTCTTGTTTGCTAGGCAAGAGAAGTCTTCTTGGGGTAACCGGAACCCGACCGGCTGGCGGCGAGTAGAACCACCTTTTTTCCAACAATCTTCCATTGCGTGTTGCGGGTGCGCCACTTCCGCCACGCATTGCCAGAAGTTTCGAGTTCGATAGACAGTGCATCGTTTGTTGGCCCACCCACCGTTTTTCTTTTTCCGTACCCCGGAAGAAAAGTGGGTGAACAGCGGGTTTTAAACCCGTGTCTTTTGCAATTAAAAGCAGACACTTGACATATCTTCGTCGACGCCATTGTGGAAAAGAGGGTTGGTTTCGTCCTCGACAGACGTTGGGGAGTTCAACCTTTATGAAGGTGTTCTCCACACTGTTGGTGGTTGCTATGATTTCTCTTTTTCGAGTACAACCAGAGGTGGTCACATCCCTCTCGGGGTGGGGGTGGTTGTCTTGATGTCCGAATGTACCGCTTGAAAAATGACTCCGGGCGTGATATCGTAGAGGATGTTTTAGAATGAATGCTGCTATCGACGTCGTGCTGCTCCGGCGAACAAAGTAGAAAAGCAACAGGAAAACTATATAATGCGTTGCGAAAGTACTATATAGTCTAGGCTTTGTTCTTCTAAAGTATGTACCAGGTAATTTAGTTTTGTTGCATGTGCCGTTATTCCTGGTAAATCGTGAGGAAAGTTTCTTCGTAGATCCTCTCTCGTACCGGGTAGGGAGGTTGCTTGGGGTGCTCGGAGGTTGGTCTCGACTACGGGCCTCTGGGTGTTACGACGTGGATATTGCAAAAAATATGATGATAGATCACAGCCCGGCGGAGCTCTTGCCTCGCTAACGTGTGCCCGTCACTCGTTAGTGTAGTAAGGAACTTGAGTTAATCCTATTAATTCAGGATGTTGTTTTCGTCCAGCATGCGCGAGTATTAAAACGAGGTACATGTGCCGACATGAAAACTTGATGCGTCAGTCCGTGTGTGCCCATGCTTGCCACAGACGTAGAAGATGGTGGGGGAGGAGTTTCGGAAACAGTGGAAGATCTTGTTGAGGGTCAGAATCCTTGATGCGGGCGTGGGCACGCCTCTCGTTTCTCACTAACGTATGGCGGTGAGCTAGATGAACCGGCGTGACGCCACTACCGCTCGAGGCCTACGTTGATAAAACGCTGAGCGCATTGATGCACCCGCCAAGAACAACAACGACACCAACCAGCGCATGCATTGACAGCCAACTGCAAAGCATGCCATCCGCACCAGACTGGCCAAAACCATACCCCCTGCTGGTAGATATCTGCGCACTGGGCATAGTGACGGTAACCTTATGGCGAGTAGCACCCCTTGATCAGACACACTGCCTACGAGCATACACGCGTACTAAACACCACAAAAAACGTGGAGCCTGGGGCACACCCTCGCACCCTCCCTCCAATCGTGGTACGTGGCAAGCTAAAAAAGTTTTTGCCCAATATATGGTACGCTTAAAGCCGACGAAAAACAAGCTCCAATCCCGGTCATGTTCACTCAAGAAAGATGGAAACTACAGGCAGTACACGTCAGGACAGAAAACAAAGTACTCTGTATTCTTATGAAATGTTCCAGGGAACATTGGGCACAGTTACACACAGGCCATCAGTACGAGTCGCGGTTCTGGTCGACACTTCCCAAACTAGGCAAAAAGAAAGCTGTGCATGGAACCTACATAGAAACAGGAACGCCATCGACATCAATCACACACGATGAGCAAGTTAAGCGCACCACTGGACCGAAGCGTACTGCTGTGACCACACACAAATATCATACTGTGTCGACAACAACAGGATGTCAAATCCTGCTGAACCCCACGATCGCTCTTGTCCTCTCCTTCACAAAAACAAATCGATGCACAGCCAACGGCGTGGTACAGATAGAGAGCAAGATTTCCGCTCAGCGATGGCACAACCAGCAATGGAAATTCACAACTGCGTCGCATTCTGGTTTGCAAGTTTGGCGTCCCTGCCCTCCTTCAGTCCACACCGTGGTCATATAACACCTAGACATACAGCTCCAACTTCCCCTGAGGCCACGACGAAGGAATCCCTACTACTGGTTCATGAAACCTTATGTTTATCCTTCGTCAAAAATGGCAGCAAAAAAAAACTGCCGACCAATCTCGTCCTTAGACCCCAACCTCTCTTCCCCCGGTTTCCACAGATAAAACAGAACCAAACCGTCGTTCGTTGGGGAAATGACCCCGAGCACCGAAAAGATGAATCGGAAAGCATGCACGCCTTGTTGAAAAGCACGCACGTGCGCTTTGTTCGAAGCCGGGAGATCCTTGACGTGCCGAAAAAGCCCAGCACATAAGAGTGGACATGCTCCCCCTCTCAACCTTCCTCCTCCTTCACACGTCCTGGTTGATCTCAGCCAGGCTCTGGGCGAGGTCGAGGAGAGACCCCATGTCCTTGCGCTCGGTAGGATCAGCAGCCAAAAAGTGAGGGAGGGATTCGAGCAGCTGGAAAATTGGAGAGGCACGAAAATGAGGGGGGGGGGGGG
>CACKRE030000867.1:40374-50536 GCA_902602495.3 Ectocarpus sp. CCAP 1310/34
AGAGAGAGAGAGAGAGAGAGACAGAGAGAGACAGAGAGAGAGAGAGAGAGAGAGAGAGAGAGACAGAGAGAGACAGAGAGAGAGAGAGAGAGAGACAGAGAGAGACAGAGAGAGAGCGGGGCAAGGCGACAAATGAGGTTTGTGATTTTCCGAGGTAGGTTAGAGGGGTGTTGTTGAAACTGAACTTGAACGGCATGTGTCCTGCATCGACGGCTGCATGACGGTCAGATGGAACGCTTCTACCGCGCGACGAAATACTGAACAAATCACACCACACCACGCACAGGTGTGGCTCAGCACGCAACACAGGGCCGAACGAAAACGCCAAACAACTACAGTTGCGCCCACCTCATCGCCCAGGCAGCACAGCTGTTACCATCCCCGCCTCCTCGTAACAGATGGGTAAGTCCAAACAAGTGAGAGACAACTGAGAAGCGGGATATCCCGCAACAGTGGCAAGCCCCGAAGGTTTGATTCTCACCCCCAACGGACCCCACGGTAACACCGGCCGCAACCATCGTCCCGGCGATGACAAGCCCGCCGGTCAAGATACCCGCCGTCAGCCATGACACCCCAACCGCCGTAGCCGCCACAGCCTGACCCTTGGTGTTGAGAACGCCCTTCCCGTCCTTCTTCTTCTTCTTCCTGTTCCGCTCCTTCTCTCGCTCGTACTCCGACAGCTGGGCCCGAAGTTCGTTTGCGCGAGGGCGGCCGCAGCAGCAAAAACGTGTGTCGTCGTGCAAAGGAAGAGTACATGCGCTTGGCGTGTGTAGGAACATGATCGCCGGCGGAAAAAAGAGCACGGCGACGCACCTGAATTGGACCGCCAAAAGCGATTGCTTCAAGAGTAGCTCGCCGAGCCGAAAGGTGAGCAACAAAGCACACCAAGAGTCTCATGCGCAGACGGAATGCACAGACAGACGGGCAGGGCTTGGACCACCACACCGAGGGAAAACAAGTCGAGCCGAGTCGAGTCGAACACCTAGTCGGCCAAGACCCCGTTCCGCGTTTCGAGGCGGCTCATATCCGTTCCGTCATCTATTCATCTGGCAAGCAAGTACATCCGTGTAACCCATTTCTCAAACACAACAACCCCCCATCTCGGGGTACGGTGAACACTTGTGTTCTCTCTATCCCCCTTCCCCCCCTCCCTGTCTCAAGAGCGTCCACGGCAACTTGCGAGCACGTGCTGAGACAGGCAGGTCGCACATCGAGCGAGTAAAACTTCCGGTAGACGACGAACGGCGCCTCCCAACGGCGCCTCCCAACGGCGCCTCCCAAGTCAGATAATCAACCTTGTCGCTCTTTCCTAGGAAGCCTTACCTGCCCAAGCTCCTCCAGCTTTAACCTCGCCATCCTCGTCTCATTCTCGCGTTGCGCCGCCACCATGCCCTGGATAGTCTCGTTGCGTGTCTGCCGATGACACCATTTTCAAGCACGCAGATCCGGCGGTAAAACAAACATGTACTTCGTAGACAGCGGCAGCCTAGAGTAAACAATCACGAAACGCTAGCCGCGGGCGCGTTCTGTTTGAGGGGGCTGCTCCCTATCGGAGACATGCAGGCCTTCATCCAACGCGCGAGTGACGCACCACACATGTGCCGGAACAAGAAACGGAATGTGCGGCCTCCAGTCTGTATGCTCGACGATACGGTACTGGCACTGCGACTCTGCTTTTAGAGCGCTGGCAGTCAACCTGCATCGCCCCATCTCACCAAGTCTAACCACCCGATGATACAGAAACCAACCTTCTGAAGCCCAAATCAAGTCATTAAAAAAGTCGGCAAACTGGTCTGATGGTAAGACCTTCCGCTTGCATGCTCAACCACACAGGGTACCGTTCACTCAACCATTTTTCATGGTACAAAGAGTGTCGGTACGCATACGAGCAATCAACAACTGGCTCAAGCGCTCGAGGTGAAGTTGCAACCCAGCATTTTTCTTACCGTATCGTCTCCTTCCTCTCCCCCCCCGCCCGCGCTTCGCTTGTGCGGGAACGGCTTCGGCGACACGGTCACCGACCCCCCCGGGCCGTTGGTAGTGGTGCTCCTGGGCCCTCGGAACCTCACTTCTGGCTGCCTGCATTGCCAACGCAAATAGCCCACGAACCAACAACACGCCAAGTTTCGATGGGTAGAGAGAGAGAGCGAGAGAGAGAGAGGGAGAGGGAGAGGGAGAGAGAGAGAGAGAGAGAGAGAGAGAGAGAGAGAGAGATAGAGATAGAGAGAGAGATGGAGATAGAGATAGAGATAGAGATAGAGANGAGAGAGAGAGAGAGAGAGAGAAACAAGCAAAAGGCTTACAGGGGAAGCAACAACACGCCGGCAGCGACAGCCGGAACCCTTCCGAATACCCTCATTGGGGAATGGATGGATGCCGGCATTGCAACCTTCTTCTCCCGTGGCAGCGATTACTGGGCCTAGTCCTGCCTCCTCGCCACGATTCGCTGCCAACCCCGGGTTACCGCACAGGCCACCCCCTCTGGCCCGTTCGTAGCATGGGTTCGTATCTACCATGCTTGAGGAGACCATGACTAAAGCACAACCCACGAAAATCACAACCTGAGTCAACAACAGGAGCAGAAACAAAATTTTACTTTTGAAAGGTCGCTTTCGCAAGCAAATGACGGAGAACAACAGTGATCAGGCTTGTCAAGGGCCGTCACGAGAAAAAAACTCACTTTGCCCACAGCGATTGTCATCTTAGAAGAAGAAAAAAGAGATCGCTAGGTGATTCCATTGATTCTGAACAAAAAATCGTCAACCAATCAGCTCCACAAGCGACTCTCGCACACCTCCCAAGCACCCGCGTGGCACCTACCCCGTCAGCGAGCTGCTGCTGTCGACTCGCTCCATCGAAGGCGGCACTACCGGCACGGGCAGCAGCCCATCCTCCGACCCGTACCCCCGCCCCTTGTTCCCCGCGTCCGTGGGTGAGTCCAACGGCGTGGCGATGTTGCTGCCCGGGGAGCAGGTGGCGTTGATAGCCGCCGCCTCGGAGTCGCGGCCGTCCCCCTCGGCGTCAGACCTGCTGCGATACGCAAACAGATTGCGGCCAAGCACCGCCGTCCAGCAAAGCCACCGAAGGGGGTTTTGGGAGCGAGAAATGTATATTTCGTTGGCCGGTTGACAGGGGCGTGCGGTTTGAGCTTGTTGGAGCCAGTGGCACCCAAGGAGTCGCAGCGAAGCAGACGCTTGGTGCGCACGGGATGCAACCGGTGCCTGTGTGTCTGTGCGTGAACTCAGTGGCTCCGCTACAACACCACTACAGTAGTGTTCCCCTCGGCACCACCTGTTTTAAGGGGTGTGAAAGTCAGCGCAGTGCGCACGGGACAGGTAGTGCGTCACCACCCGCTGGGTGCACGAACGCAATTACGTCATTCCGGAAGACGCCGCACTTCGACGCCAACACACTCTCCATCCACACGCATGCTTTCGAGGGTTTCAACGCAGTACACACGCACCACTTTCCCAAACGAGGGCATGCACTACCACTCAACACCCCGCTCGTAGTTCGAACGCTTACGGCGGACCAACGGTACCTCAGCAACTGTCATCTCGGTTCCTTACGAGAAGCAACAATGAAAGGCCAAACACGCCACAGTGCACAAAGCATATGCACACCTCCCGCTGTCGGCATCCCCTTCGTCCTCCGCCTCCTCTTTGAATGCCGATAGCGACGGCCACGCCAGGTCAAAGTAGTAGAGAGGTCGACCCCCGGCCTTGGCCTCCTTGATGTCGGACACCGAGCAGGATGGATCCAACGCGTAGCAGTGCTTGGGCTGGGAGTTTGCCTGCGATCGAACCAAACCAAAAACACAAAGACGATAGCGAACACGAAAAACAACGTACAGCGGGGTGAATCACGCAGTCCAGGAGAGAAGCGCCGCCGGGGGGATGTTGTGCGAGATAGACAGCCAGATATTCAAGACAGGTGGCCGATGATGGGGGGGGTCAACCGTCTGCGGGTTTGCGGCTCCGCCAAGCTGAAGTGGAAAAGTACACGAGGGGCGTCGTGTTGACAAAAAGAAGATTATTAAATCCCCCCTATCCGCTTCTCTTCCCATTTCCATTCGCCCAGCCGCTGAGAGAAGAAAACCAAGCATCTCTGCTGAGGTGGAAAAGAGGCACCTGCTTTGCAAAACCCTCATCATCATCTAAGAAAATACCCTCCATTTAGAATACTATCAAGCGCTGCTCTCAACACAAACACACAAAACAGGAAGGACGTAAGGCGAAAATGACACAGCCCCGCCAAAAGACATGTCTCGCCGACCATGTTGGTCGCCGATTAGCGAAATGCCTATCCGATGCGTGCTAGAAGCATAGGCTTACCGGATTTTCGCCCTTGGCATACTGCTCCAGTAGGTCCTCTCTCAAGATAAAGTACCTGGAGTTATCAGGATACGGTTCGAACAAGTCGAGGGAAAGGAACATACCCACGAATAAATATCAGCGCGCAAGAAGCGATTGCGACGTCCCCAAGCGCCCAGACAAAGGAGCAGGGTTGGTGGCGCATCACCACAATAGTACATCCCCAAAGCTCCTCTCGGTGACGGCGTGAAAACCTCAACAACCGTGAAACGTGCCTGTCTCCCCAAGAGTTCATCCTTCCCCCTCGCTTCTTGAGGATGCCCTCCTTGATGATTGGCCGCGGGAGAACCGGCCCCGCCCCCCACCACGAGGAAGGAGGCATTGAGTGGTCCCTTGCACCAGGCCGGGTTGACGCGCGAGCACCCCCCGCCTCCCGCGCGGACCCCGACACCGACTTCGATCTCATGGTGGAGGCATCCGGCCGGGATGATGGCGCGTTACGCTTACGGTAAGGAGAGGCCAGCTTCGACGGAGCAACTGAATACACGAGACCAACCGTCATGTCGGATGCAAAGCCCGGGGATAGTAGGTTGGGGGTGGGGGGCGTGATTGTGAAAGTCAGTGCTCTGCCATCATAATATATCACTCAGCAACGAAACACCGAGATGGAGTTGCCGTCATGTGTAAGAGGGGGTTCCTGAAACTGCTCCTGTAGAATCGACATATGTTTATACTTGGGAAGACAAGGTACATTACCACGCACGCCGGAGAACCGACAGCCACCCGTGGCGCTTGTGCTTGACCCCTACTGTACAGATGAAAAAACTGGCTCTGTACCCCGCGGACGTGTTCCGTGCGAAGAAAGCCCGCAAGAAACACAACAAAACTTGCTTTGCATAAACAGGGAGATTTTTGGTTTGATTCCTGCACAAGGCACACAAGTCCCACAGACCATGGGCAACACAAATAAATGAGAGCGAGTGGATCAAACGCAGCAGCCTACAGCAACAGGACCTTCAGCAAAGACGTCACTACAGCCTAAGAGGACACACACACACATGCGGAGAGTCGCGGCGAGAGAAAAAAATACCCCGCACGTGATGCAAAACTCCAGGCAAATTCTGCAGGTTATATAAGCAACACCCGCTCTAATACATCCATCTCAGCGTTGGGATGTAACGATTGGCCGCGATGACAGTGAACATGTCCTATTGGGTCGCCCCCGGAAGGCAAGTCACCAAACGCCGGAAGGGAAGCCTTGCACAACGTATAACATCATCGGAGATGCACACTTGGTGGTCGTGGTGGTCTTACCCTTCCACAAAGCGTGGCATTGACTCCAACGAGCAGAGGGCAAGTGGAGCCGTCGAAAACAAACGTACATAGGAAATCACCACCCTGCTGTCGCATCTACTGCTGTACATCCTAACTGCGGAGCCACCGCGTTGTACCGCCACCGCAGTAACTGACTGGACACACACCGGACAGTTTCCCGTCAGTTCATGAGACAAAAAACACGCCAGCAGCTGTCACCCACGTGGCACTCTACTACATGACGACCAGAGGTGCGACATACCAAGCTCGTTGTTTAAGCACGTGTGCTACACGCTGCTGGTGTTGTGTATCTGAAATGACGCCACTGGTCGGTTGAAGAGTCGCGAATTCTTGCATGTATGCATGGCGCATTTGGAGGAAGAAACGTCGTGTGCGACTGGACACATCATGTCTTCACGTGCGAAAGTACCACCTCTGATAAGAAACACTGGCCGGAGAAGTATGCATACAGCAATGGACACCTTTAACTACGCGACGCGCGGGCAGCAGCGCCGTGTTCACCGCGCGGTCTAGGGCATCGAGAGTAGCCACCAACATGCCGACTTGCCGAGAATGCTCGGCGGACTAATGTTCGCGCCTTATCACGCACGTGTTTAAAAAGAACCAATACAATGCCCTCGGTACGGCAGTAGTACGTCTACATTACTGAGTTCGATACGGCGTAGATGCCCACCTGAGTTCACCCATTGTGTGTTGGGTCCACAAAACCTACAGCAGGCGCTCTTGCCTTTTCGGATTCATGACCAAAAAGAAGTATCCACGTGTGAAAAGAATGTCGGCGCGGAATGTTTTGCACACCGTAAAAAACAACGGGACATGTCGGGTCGTTGTCGCATAGTCTAACAACAACACAAGCTTGATACATGGGTGACAGCAGTGCACCGAAACGCACACGACCTTGTCCTACCTCGACCTCAGAGGTCAACAGCTGGACGAAATCGAAGCGTGCATGTTCCCGTCAGCAGCAGAGAGAAGCTGCAACGCGAGAGCACGTGGAAGAGAAACCACTGGCAGCAAGCAGCAGTACCACCGTGTGCTGCTGTAGCGCTGTGTAGCCGAAACAGAAGGATATTTACCAGACTTTTGAAGTCGCGTAAGGGGAGCCGGCGAAACGTGTTGGGCGAGCTCGTTCGAGTTCCGAGTCCTGAGACTACCTCGGCAGAGCGCCAGTCGCGCGGTTCATACGCGGCCAGCAACGCAGGTCAGCAAACTGAGCCATGTCAAACAAGACGAAGAACCTACCTGTCTCCGAAGGAGCTGAACGAGACCTTCCGAGCCCCGATGATGATGATGCGGCTGCTGCTGTTGGAAAGTCACCCCCATTCCCATTTGCACCGCCGTATTGCCGCCGTTTAGGGGAATGTCTCCTCATAACACTGATACCAAAGGGAGGCTTAAGGTTTCGTGTAGTTGTGCCCCCACTCTCTTTCTCTCTCCCTCGCTGCTCCGCGCGTTAAAAGCCGCGCTAGTTTCAAGTTGTCAAGAAACAGGAAAGAGTAGAGTGTGGCACACGCATTCGGGGGTTTCATAGAGCGACGGAATATTACGGGGTCAGGGGGGTCCGGGGATGATGAGATATTTTTTCGAAAATGCTGCTGCTGTCGACCTGTTGGCCGATGCTGGCTGGCGGTTTCATGTGGCAACCTCAAGCCAAACCGAACCGTCCTGCCGCCTGTGGCCAACAGGAAGATCAGAAAAAACCGGCCAGAGCTCTCCCTTTCTTGCAAGCAGACGGTGAACAGCGGACGCCGGCAACAGTTTGTGACGACACGAACGCAGGTGAGAGAGAGAGACACGGGGGATGGATGTGTAGACTATGTGTGATTCTTGAACCTGGCGGGCTGGTGTCGCTCACGAAAACAAAAAACGCGGAGCGAAACCAAGCCAAGCGAACTTTGCTGATTGATGAGCATGCGTTCAACCGTAATTCGGCCCCGGTTGGACCCTTGACGTGTGGATGTGTGCTGTGCCGAGTCGGAAGCAGATATCCAATCCTCCAGATCGATTTGGAGGGCGGCAAGCGCCCCATCAGTTGTTATACCTCTGCAATGAGTGGTTGGTGTCAAGGCAAAATCGAAGCAGAACGAAGAACATGGGTCGGTCAGGCGGACAGATTTTTTTCGAGATTTGGTCGTGTCCGCCCTTTACAATATCCGTTGGGCGGAGGTCCGTTGCACCATCAATCGACGGTGAATGCTGCTGCCTCGCGTTGACGAATGGCCTGCTTGCTTGCTCAACTAACTCCCACTTGCGCCGACAACCGAGGACTTCTCTTCGAAGTCTGGACAACACTGGAGCATAAAGTCTAGATAATGCAATGCAACCTGGCACGCACACATCATGCATATTTTATTACTTCTGCACCTGCTGCATACAACCTTGTTCGCTTCTCCTCGAAAAAGTCAGCGGCTGGCATGTTGATATTGCTTTCAGCCTACAGCGCATGCATGTAAGACGCAAACAGACCCAACTTAAGACGCAACAAGTCCAGCACCCAGCAGGTTTTCGCCCCCACTCATTGCAAAGACTTTCAATTCATGGTCCGTGCATCCCATCGTATGATAGCTGCCTACCCAATTGGAAAAACAACGATAAAATAAAAAAAAAAGAAAATGTTGGAATTGAATAAGAATTTCTCTAAATCTTCTTTGCGTGTGTGTGTGTCGCGTGTAGATACAGCACGCATGCAGCTTTTTACCTTCTTTTGGCCCGCGGCTTTGTACACTCAGCGACTGGTGGCCAGAGGGGCCGGTTGGGCACGAACCACAACCTGGGGGGGGGGAGGTTGGGAGGCCGAGTTCGACCTTGGACCCATTTTTTCTTCGGGCTTGCAGCCCGCCGTGTTGATTGCAGTAGCACCACCACAACACACGCGTTCCCACGGCAATCGCGTAATCGCGGCACCATTCGGTGGATCCTTCGGGAGAAAACCTGCTAGGCCGGATCAACCATCCTTGTTGTTATGTACTTCTAGAGGTCACAAGTGTACCACATATTTTTTATACCTGGTGCGGTTTACCTGGACTTTGTAAGCGGGGGAGATATCGCTGTATGCCGCTTGGGGAATCGTAGAAACAAATGTAGGGCCCCCTTCTCTGTGAAATTCATTAATAATTGCTATCTCTCCTAGAGCAGCACAGCAGTACACCCTGGTCGATGGACGGAAACAGACGGATTTTATTCAGAAGAATCTGTGTATATTATTGCCTCCAGAAAGTTGCGACACGATCCTGGTTGTCCGCTCATACATCTGGAGCTTTTGCACGTTCGTAGACCCCCGCGACTTCATCATGCCACCCGATCGAACCCTAGGACGGAAGTGATGGCACCTATTTTTCCCCCGAGTCCCTCGTGTCCCTCGTGTCCCTCGTGTCCCTCGTGTCCCTCGTGTCCCTCGCCCCCGATACTAGCAAGCGCCTTAGACTAATTAACTCATCATCCTGGGGCCATCCCAGTGGAAACGATGGACAGACGCCCCCAAGGCTGGCCGTCATGTTGGTCGGGGGAGGGCGGGGGGGAGGTCTACCTACTGTTTATTTATGGCTGCGTGTGGTTCTACTGCTGTGTAGTACAACGTGTTGGGCGCTGCTATTCCATGGATGACCCACACAGAAGATTGATGTATACTCCGAAAAAGCACCGTCCGTTTTTGTCTGAGGTATCGGCTTACCGGTGCACATGCCCACCACCCCTCGTTGTTGTGAAAACAACTCCAGCACAGCAGTAGTCTAAAAACGTACTTCAGCTCAAAGGTCAAACCTAACCCCTTGTTGTTGTTGTTGTTTGTTGTTCTTTCTCACATTAGCTCTATAGTCCACAAAAAATGGGGAGCCCGTGGTCTCAAAACCCGGCACATACGACGCCGCGAGAAAACAAAAAACAAAAATAGGATACAAACCACTCGGAAAAAGAAAACAAAATGATCGAAAGAAAGAAAAGAACAGGTATCGCACCTACTGTTCGAGAAAAGAGCCCTCGGACACCGATCAAAATAAAACAAAACAAAAATAACAAAAAAAATAAAAATAAAGGAGGACGCTTCCCACACCCGCCGAAAGAAAAAATGAAAGGGTAACGTAACGTACCAGCACCAGGCACTGCGCACCAGGGCATGGGCGTATGTAACCGGGACGTCTTTCGGCGGAGCGAACGGTTCTTAACTGGAATGCGGGGGCAACGCCATTGTTGGTAAAAAGGAAGTCACCTCTCCTAGATGCTGCTCTTCTTTCTGTGTAAGCGTCGTACAGTGTGAGCGTAAGAATGGACGGAAGCAAGGAGTAGCTCGCATGGGCTTGGGCAACGACTTAATGTTGAACACAACCAGCAGAACGGTGGCAGTCTTGCGCTACAAATATCGCCCGCAGTAAACCCCCCACCACCGTGGAGTTTTTTGTTCACCGTTTTTTGTTCCCTCCGACCTCTCTCCATGCGAAGATTAGCCCCCTCACGCCACCGGTGATGACATGGATAGAGTATGTATGTATATGGAGGGGGGGAGGGGGGGGGGGGGGGGG
>CACKRE030000867.1:51141-61518 GCA_902602495.3 Ectocarpus sp. CCAP 1310/34
GGGGGGGGGGGGGGGGGGGGGGGGGGGAGGGGGGGAGATATTACTCCCGTTGGATTGTCTATTGTACAGCAGTACCTCGTATGCATCAACCCCGTGTGTTCAATGACCCGTTGGGTTTGATCGAGCGTCGTTCCCCTTGCCCCCCCCCCCCCGTGTTGACTGTAGGGGGTGATGTAGTGCAGGTGGTAGAGATGGTTGTGTGGTATTGCTTGTATTGGGTTCTTGCTCTAGGTGGGGCTTTTCCGCTTTTCCTCTCCTCCGGGGGTCCACCTGCTCGTGATTCAGACCATCAAGAAGAAGTACGATAAAAAAGCTACAACGTCACTTAAGCTTTCCGCCGCCCCTTCCCCTGCCCCCCCCCGGTCATTCACACGGATGCTTCCCAAACGCGGCAGTGGAAGCGCCCGAGCAGGATGGAACGCTTGAAGCTGCTTAAGTTGTCGCTCTTGTGTCACATTTTCCACCTCTGTATCAGCTTTCTGGTGGAGGTGGCCGATTCGGCAACGACGCCAACAGGACCTACCATCGCCGGAGGGCTGTTCCACACGTGAGAAGACGGGTGGAGGTTGTTGTCGAGGATGGGCGGCGACTTTCGAGCAACGTGCCTCCCAGTGTCTGGGGACCGGTTACCTTCCCTCTTCGTGAATCGGCAGGGGGATCGATGAAAATAGCATATCACCCACGTACTGCTGTAGGACCAACGAGAGAGCCCGTGAACCTGTATGTATACAGCTGAAAGTTTTCTCTTGAGAGGGGTGAAATCATCGTGGTGGACGTTTAGTCGTTCTTTCTCGTCGTCTCTCTTGCGCCTATCGTGAGGAATGACCCTATCCTGTAACCGTCACTCCGCGCGGCGTGCGCAGAATACCACATGCATAATGTTCCGGTGGATTGTTTTGACGCGTGTTGCCCTTCAATCATGAACAACGGACGCAACCCCCCCCCCCCCCCCCCCCCCCCCCCCCCCCCCCCCCGCCCCCCCCCCCCCCCCCCNGAGCCCTTTGACTTGGAAGGCGCGTGGAAGGCGATTTGGTTTTCATTTTTCCCGCTGAGACCAACGTCCTTCCGCTCGTTGGCGCGGCCATGCTAGTTCAAGAAACACACATGCGCGCACGAAACAGGTGCGCGGTGTTATCGGACCTATCGCTCAAGTGTTTTGGGGGAGGCAGCGCCGTCGGAGTGGCAGACCTGAACGCGGCATCGTCGGTGGAAAATGGCTTCGGAAATTTCGGCCAACTGGGCACCGGCAACAACGAAACCCTCGGAGATGAGGTGAGGGCGGCGGCCGCGGCCTTTCCCGAGATGGATGCCGGGGAGTAGTAGATATTCCTTCATACCATCCGGTGGTAATTTCACTACGGCAGGTGTTCGGTCGGAACCGCTCGGGGCGCGCTTCCATTGTTTTGTCCCACACCGATACACCATGTAGGCCCGTCCCCAGGCCGTTCCACCCAAACGCAAAGAATAACGGTCAGCTTGCGTTCCTGGGGAAACGTACCGTTTGGCTACACGGAGCTTGTTCTATGTCATCGAACTACAACAGAACGCGAACACCACAAGTTGGTGCTTCGAGACTCCCCGAGAAAGGATCGACGCCCAGCACTCGTTGACGATTCACCCCAAGGGCACAGTTTATCTACCACCCCGCGTGCTCTTGCCAGCGCACAGGCAAGACAATGTTTCCTGCCATCTGCCGCCTTACTCTTGACAGCCAGCACTGCTGTGCCTGCCTTTTCGGAATGTTGGTCATCTCTCGCGCACGTTCGTCGCTGCTTGCTTGCTTGTCTTCAGGAGGACGAAATGAGTTCCAATCTGCCGCAGGTTGATCTCGGAGGTAACACGGTGCTGCAGGTGGCGGCCGGACAGAGCCACACGTGCGTCCTGCTGGCCTCGGGAGACGTGGCGTGCTGGGGTTTCAATGAGTATGGCCAGGTAAGCAAGCAATAGGGGTTCGGGTCGGTAAATGTAGGTATCCTTGTTCGGGCGTAGTGCCGTACTACGGTGGCTTGGAGCTTAAAACAGTGCCCTACCGCCTTACGGTAGCCGAAATCGCTTGTTTCATCCGTACTAATGCATGTGCGGTTAAAATAAAATTCGAAGTACAAATTTGGGACATGCTCGAGCCGTCGTCGGGTACGCACGCCACGGCACCCTTTTAGGCGATGGAGCACGGTTCTGATGCACCATACCACGCCGATCGGACAGAGATGGAGGTGACCCATGCTTCACTATGTATGTTGTCTCGCACGGAGAGTCGGTTCGCGCTGCTGTTGTCGTTGCCACCGTGGCAAACCTGCTGCCGCACGTGCGGTGAGTCGTTTCGCGTCTGGCCGCGCCGTGTTACAAGCTATTGGACAAGGCTCCACCCGTTCCCTCCCGTGCGCTCTTTCATGCAAATCGTGCTGTGAAATCGGTGAAAAGATCAACGCATGTCCCAACACGACCCACGTCTCGCTTTTGCCTTTGCTTTCGGTCGTTGTCCTGGTTAGCCTCTGTATTTTCTTTTCCTCTTTGTCTACTTTGACGTTCTCCCTGGTCGCATGTCTGTCACTGGGCGACGCCGTTGTTGTCGATCGCACAGCTCGGTCTTGGGGACACCCAACACAGAGGAACCTCTTCCTCCGACATGGGGGAGGGTCTGGCTGTCGTCGACCTGGGGACGGGTAGAACGGCGACCCACATCGCTTGCGGACAGTACCACACGTGCGCCATTCTCGACATCGGGTCCCTGAAGTGTTGGGGGCGAAACAACTACGGCGCGTGAGAACTACATTACTTGCATTGCGACTGACCAAGGGAGGGGCAGTGATGATGGGACCTACGTTCATTTCTGTCGGCTGTGACATCGTTCTGGCAGCCTGTCGGACTACTGTTTTGCTGCTAGCTTGGGTTTTCTTTGCCTCTCTTTCGTTGCTAGGCCCCATTTACTGCCGTCGCTGGCAAGTTTAGGAGTAGCTTTGCCTGACTTCTTGCTTCTCGAACACGTCCGTGGCCACACGGCATATGCATTATTTGTGATTCCCCAACGGTAGATGCCTCATTCTGTTTGCGCGTGAACGGTCGTGTGACTCCTTGCCCCAAGCGCACCCAAGCACTGGCACCTTCCATGGCAGGACGAGATTTCGTGATTTTGCGAAGCACTCGTCGCGGTGACTGACTGGTCCGTTCGAGGGGCCCGATACAGCTGTCTGTCTCTGGCGACCGCGCAAAAGATGCGAGAGTAGTCTAGTGGTTGATCCCTGACATCGGCTTAACCTTGTCTCGTGCAACGGGCCCTTTACTTCCTGCTCAGGTTGGGGCTGGGAGACACAGACGATCGAGGACAAACGAACGATACGATGGGTGACCAGCTGCCGTCTGTCGACTTGGGTACTGGTGAGACAACATCAGCTATTTTAATGGTACAGCAAGGCGATCTTCCCGCGCGGACCAAGTAGGAAGACACGTAGGCATACACGGGTTCAAATCTGCGTATCCATCAATCGGACGGGGAGATTTGTTACTCTTCCCTCCTTCGTTCCCACCACGACAAGGAGAACAAGTCGAAAATGCCGGCGCTCTCGTCGAGATTCGGAGTGTGCATTGTCAACGTATCGCGTGATGTTGATAACAACCCGAGCGGACCTTCGACATCGGTGTATGTAAGCTAAGGTTCGTTGGGCGGTACAAAGCGAGGTCAGCGTGTACCGCGACCAAGGGTACGAAGATGCCTTGAAACGCTTTTCCCACATCGCCCACCAGCTCCCTCGGCTAGAACTCATCGAACATGAACGTCAACCTCGGTGGCGTCTTCTGGTCGCCCCTGCTGCATGCTCCTGTCCATCGGTGGCGCCTTCCGTGGTACCGGGGGACGGTTGGGCAGGACACACGGCCTTGGCCGTGGCAGCAGGCAGGCATCACACTTGCGCTATCTTGAACAATGAGGCGTTAAAGGTGAGCGAGCGTCGGGTGTAGGTTGAGACTGACTGACTTGGTTGCTGTGAAGCGCTTGTACAACGCGCCGGGACGTGAGTGCGCCCATGGACATTGGGTCGTGGCTCTGAGGGTTCCCAGAAAAACAATCACGAAGCAAAGGGATTTTCATACAATCAATCTCGCCGTGGAGATGCCCTTCATATATTCAGGGTACAACCCCCATGTCTTTCGTGTAGTCTATGGTGGTTACTTTGTTTTCTTTGTGCTCGCGACAACCCCAAGTGGGGCTTCGGAATACTCGCCCAACTCGTGCAACCCATGCACACCATTACCATTACCCCCGAGATTTGCTGAACGCAAACTGGCCTACACCAGCTAGCTTGTGTACTCCCGACGTAAAGTAGGCATCTCCACCAACATCGTTGGTGCGCCACCTCGATCGATCGTGTCATGACGTCATGGCAACAGTGCTGGGGGGCGAAGAACGATACCATGACCAACTACGGCCAGCTAGGGCAAGGCAACACTGACGGTATCGGTACCGCCCCAGGCCAGATGGGAGACAATCTACCCGAGGTCGACCTCGGAACAAACCGGACCGCTGTGGCTTTGGAGACTGGTTGGTACCACACGTGAGCGTATAGAGGCTGCGGGTACGTTGGCTGTGAATGAATCAACTGTTATCCGTATCCACATAGACACGAGTTGTTTCTTTCTGAAGCTTTCTGAAGCTGAAAACGCTGTGGTTTCGTTCTCGAAGCTTGCTGCTGCTTCGCCACGAACCCATTCCCAACACCGGTTAGCGTTCGAGGGCCACGAGCCGTAAGCCGCCTCCGTATCACATGCGACACACACGCTCGAGCTTATCACCGTTTTGTGTTCTTTCTCGCGGTGCTTTTCTCGCGTCCACGGGCGAGACGCCTCGCACGGGACACGTTCGCCACTGCTCGGCTCTAAGAGCGGCGAGAGGTGTACTTGCTGTTAAAATAATGCGTTCTTTTTGCCGAATCGCGCCCCCCCTCTATTGAACGGAAAGGTGCGTGATTCTGGACAACAAGGAGCTGCACTGTTTCGGCAGGAACTTCGACGGCCAGCTGGGGCAGGGGGACGACGAGGACCGGGGGTGCAAGGCCGAGCAGATGGGAGACGACATGGTCGCGGTGGATCTCGGCGAAGGAAGGCACCCGGTAGCCGTGGCGGCGGGGCGGTGGCACACGTGCGTGCTGATGGACAACGACGAGGTCAAGTGCTTCGGTGCGAACACCGCCGAAGACCTGGGGGGAGGGCAGCTGGGCCTCGAGGACACAATCAATCGTGGCGGTTCTCTGGACACCATCGGGGACAACCTGCCGCCGGTGGACCTCGGCACCGGGCGCGTGGCCGGCTGGGTGTTCGCGGGGTTCGACCACACGTGCGTTATTTTTGAGGACTCCTCGCTCAAGTGGTGAGTGCTGCCGTAGAAACGACTTGCTACATATCTTTTTGCGCATGGAATGTGTTTCGACTATTCTTGGCGCGAGTCCTGTGTGCGTCCACAACCACCCTTGCTTGTTGACTCTCTACTTTCTAGTCTAGTCGCGACTTGTGTCATTATGTGTGGGTTGAAGCTGGGGCCACAGAGTAGAGGCTTTGTCCGCAGGGCGGCCATTTTCCGGTATTTGTCCTCTAATTCCGCGCATTTCGTGGTTTGTGCGTACGAGTGTTTGCTGCTTCGGGTGTCTGCTGTAGAAAAAGGAGGCCGTTGATTATCCCGCATGCAACGTTGTATCCGTTTCTTTTATTACAGTGCGTCGTGCTATCTCGCTCAAGTCTTACGTTCTGTAGTTCGGCGTAGCTAGCTTTCCAAATGGCGTGTGACTTCAAAGCATGAGGAAGTCGTGCGAAAGTGGTGGAGAAATTACGCGACCTTGAAAGCAATCGTTCCACCTTTTTTTGGGCTCCATTCGCTTCCAATTTGTTTTTAATGTTTCCTTTGTTTCGGCTTCGAACTCTCTTGGCCATTTCCAAAATTCTGAAGAAAGGCGCCCCTTTCAAAACGCCTATTTAACGCTGCGAAGAAGATTGTACTGCAAACTCCTTTTCTTCCGACAAGTCTCTTTTTTTTCTCCTGGAGCAGATTGGGGCAGACTCTGACCCCGAACCCTCGTGGTGCGTGAAAAGGTTTCATCTAGTCTCGAATACTACTCTGTATTGTCTTGTCTCGTCGGCTCTTTGCCTTGAAGATTCTTTCGTTCGGTGGCTAGGGACCCGCCTGTCTACCCAATCCCCCCGCAGCTTCCAACTCAATTGGATTTTAGGCATCATCCCCGCCGTCCACCATAGACACTCGTGTCAATTGTCAAGCACCGAAAGCCACCCCTTTCCTGGCGCCGCCGCCCCGTGAATGAAGTTGGGGTTTGAACGCATCTGGGCAGCTGGGTCTCGAGGACACGGATGACAGGGGGGCCGATATCGAGACAATGGGGGTGGATTTGGCTGCGATTGAGCTTGGGGGGCTGGAGGTGGCGATTCCACCCTCGCCTGTTTTCGACGCCGATGACGACGATGATGGAGAGGTGGTGGTAGGAGACGACGAGGTGCTGAGCACGGTAAGGGTTACGGTAGCGGCTGCGAGTCAGCCGTGGGCCAACGGCAACGCCCGGAACGTGCCGGCGACGACGACGCCAATAGCACCATCGCTTTTTTGTCTTACGTCAAGTTTTGTTCCAATCCAGAGATAATGTCATCGAAAATATTGCGGCAATTTCTTTTCTGTGTTTCTCTCGTGACGTTTCGGCTCTCCGAGTCTTACCGTGTCGAAGAAATGTGCAGCGTTGGAATAAAAGTACGGTCAGGCTGTTGGCTTGGGCGGATTGTTGTTTCGCTCAACGCGGGGTGTCTGGCTGTTTGTCATACACCTCACCCCGAGTGTTTTGTCATGACGACGACACCGTGGTGGCCGGCGCGTCTGTCACCTTGTCGGTACGATGTATATTGCCAACACACCCCCCGCAACTTGAAGAAGCCCCTTCGTCAAACCAGATCACACCGAAAGCCGACAATTATTTGGCCTTATGCCGTTTTCATCTTTTTGGTCTTGGCGGATGTTTCACCATCACGCGCCCCAGGAATGGATAATCGCTATTGCCCTCACTGGGGTGGCCGGAGCCATTGTCGCCGTGGGCATCATGTTTCTATGCTGCTGCCGGCGCCTAGGGAGGCAAGGCGGCAAGTCGGGCTTCTGCAAGAAGATGAATCCCTTCGTGACCACGAGCGGTGAGGACCCGACCCACGCTTGCCAGCTGTTGTGATGACGATGGAAACTGGGAATGTGATGACGGTACGAGTCAGCCTTCTGCGGCCGTGCTCTCGTGGCGCTCGCTATCTGCGGCGTTCGCCGGAGCGAACTGCCGTCTATTGGTACGATGTGTGATAATGATACCTCCGGCAACGCCGTAGCATCGCTCGGATGCAAATCGTCGCCCTCGCGTGTAGGTTCGGGATTGTTGTAGCCAGAGCTGACCCCGTGAACTAGCCTACAATATGTAAACTAAAATGGGCGTGTGTTTATCTTGTTGTCTGTTTTTACGTTGGTTTTGGGCAAGACACGAGGAAATGCACATGGGACGGAATTGGAACTGGGACAGAAGTGTATTCCACGTGTCTCCCCGAGAAGAGAATTGCACCTTTTCTGATTGGCTTGCGCCCTTGGGCGACTTCCCCGTCAAACAGGTACTCACCACGAAGCGGGCCATCGTACGGGTGGGGGTGACGACGCTCGTGGACTCGAAGGTGACAAGACAAGGGGCTCTCTCGAAATGAGGATTAGGATTCGGAAGGGTTGCTGCCTTCAACTCGGAACAGGATGAGAACGTCGTACGCATACGCAAGGGGTTGAAAAGCTATCATTACCCGTACCCACCACCACGAGAACCTCCCGCGTACACAGCTTCGGTGCTACAAATTTGTACCATACCAACAATCTATCGCTCGCCGAAAATTTGTCACAATGTTTCTGAGGACTAATCTGTGTCCAGTGCCGTCACAAAGCAACGCTTGTACGAATGCGAACGGACGCAACCCTTGTGAAACGCACACCAGAGCTCATGTTTCCTACCACAACGCGCTGTGCCCCCCCCCCCTATACCTCTCCCTCCCGCGCGGCACTGAACTGCTGTTAACCTTCCGCAGACTTTGCCGCCTTCGGACCGACCGACATGGTGGGGGCTATGCGCAACACGCACCCCCCCAACCACGGCGGGCAGACACCCGGCGACGAGACGCACAGCGTTTCTCTTTCAGGTGAAGCCGAAACCCTTAGTGGCGCTCACGCCAAGTGCACCAGAGGCAATCTCACCCGTTCCATGCGTCGAGAAGCCGATTCCCCGTGCTAGTGGTGATGGTGTGATAGTCAGTCGTTCCCGAATTAGAGCACAGCATATTAATATTCAGTAGTGCCGAGGTATTTGGCCGGCCGTTTTCATTCAGGCACCCCGCACATCAACGTGACAAGTTGATTGTTCCGCCTGTGTCTCGCCAACTCAGTGTGGCCTCACACACGGCTACGGCCATGCGGCCTTAAACAGGGACCCCTATTATAGTGTGTCAAGGCACCCCGCACATCAACGTGACAAGTTGATTGTTCCGCCTGTGTCTCGCCAACTCAGTGTGGCCTCACACACGGCTACGGGCATGCGGCCTTAAACAGGGACCCCCATTATAGTGCGTCCCTGTACTCCGTGCACCTTGGGTGTTTGTTGCTCCTTTTTTACGAGAGCCTACCCCCCTCCTCCCCTCCCTCCATTATTCCAGGCAGCGAAGTCCGCGTGGGCGCGGTGGTCTCCGCGGGGGCAACGATTGCTGGAGGAATGGCGCTCGGGTTGAACATGGTCGGTGTGCTCGCGGAAAGCCTGCCGTGGATTGGAGTGGCGTGCCACATGCTGAACCATATTGCCGACAGCGTGGACACCAGGGACGCGATGCAGGTGTCAGAACGAAGGCCGCGGTTCGTTCTCTGAAGGGATTTCAGGATCTGCGAAAGTTTTGTCGGTATCGTTGGTTGTGGGGCTCGCGTCCGGTGCTTCGCGTTCCTCTCTCGATTTCAAGGTTTGTAGTTGTGCTGTACTGTGTTTTTTTTTTTTTTTAACGGAAGAAGGCGCCTTTCTGCTGGATGATTAGAAAAGAAAGCCAACGACGAGCGGGCCGTTGTTTGGAGGTCGTACGCTCTTCCCAGCCAGGGACTGTGGTGATGTGTGTCACACCCAAAAAACCGTTGACACGCGGACATTCATGGCATTGCCAAAATGCACAAGCATAATATGTACACCCGCGCAGGCACACGCTTCGAGTTCGCCAAGTCCCTTATCCTTCAGCAGGACAAACGCAAAGCGTACATCGACGTATCTTCAGCACCGATGTCGAACAGTAGGTTTAGCCTCGATGTCCATGTGCAAGACCCCTTGGTTGTTCTGGTTTGCTTAAGCCATCTGTCCAACACTGTCATGTTTAATCGTGTACGAGTTCATGCCGGAGAGTCGAGCTAGAAGTCCCCTTAGCCATACAAGGCACCCCTCTTAACACGCGCGCGTGACTTCGCTCCCTGCTTGCTGCGTGGTACTTAGGGCAACATGGCGAAGATCAAGAGTTGGGCCATCTGCCTGCGTGACGTTCTCGTGCAGATGAGCCGCCAGATGCAGGTCAGACAAGTCACGAGCGTTGGAAAGCTGCAGTCTGGCAACGGTCGGAGGAGTACGCAAGCGAGCGACTGCTCGTTGGGAGAGGAGACACCGCGACATGTTGTAGATGAATCCGCTCGCCGGCATGTTTCCAACAAGCGTTCGTTGCTGTCGCCAGAAAAGGGGGAACCTCCTCCAACATTTCTTGCTATAGCTGACCCCAGCTTTCCAAAATATGGCATGCTTCCGATTCGCAACAAATGTCAGTTTCTTCCGTTTTACGTACTTGTCTTGTTTTTGCTCCGATGATACATGAGCAAGCTGCAATTATATGTTGTGTGTATTTTTTTCTTGGTCCCACTTGCTCTGGAAGCCAAGTCTACGTGCTTTGACGAACCAGCCAGCCGGGGGTCACACAGACAGGATGGGAGATAACCCCAGCCTCTAGTCGCGCTATCCATCATCCATCAGTCGATTGAAACACAACCCCGGTTGTCGTTTTCCGTCGCATCCGCCGCTCGCTGCCGTTCTCGTCTTTTTGCACGACCTGCAACGGTTGTCTGTCATCGTCCGACGTCGTCCAACCACGTGACGCCACCCCTGTCTGGCGATGGTAGACCCAGCCGACGGTGAATGCTCGCGCTCTGCAACACATGTCGACGGACGTCATGAGCAGCCTGCAGACGCTCGTAGATGTGAGTGGTTCGATGCGGCGCAGTGGGTAGTACTGGGCGAGGGTCAGGGGCTACGCTGTCGGGGCCGGCGCAAGGAGAGAGTGCCGCTGTGGCGTGCTTGGGGGGGGGGGGGG
>CACKRE030000867.1:61569-91489 GCA_902602495.3 Ectocarpus sp. CCAP 1310/34
GGGGGGGGGGGGGGTACTCGTAGCCTTGCATGCCGCAGTCGTTAGACGGGTGACCTCGCATCCCTACAAAGCTGGGACGGAGCGATATGCCCGTACCTTGTCGCCGGACCAGGCTCTTGTGGGGGGGCGGGATTAGTTGACTCTCTTCCATTCTGACGATAACGCCCTCCACCACCAAGCGTTACCGCTTCGAGTACTGGCCTGCCCCGGGTCTGCAGAGCACGCGAAGTAGCAAGCCCTTTCGACGAGCGTCTCGCCCCCACCAACCGTGGCGAAAGCTCCGGCTTTTGAGTGGAAAATAAAGTAAATTGGCCATGATCGTGACGAATAGTGTTTTCCCCCGTTGACTGTGTTCCCTCCTACTGTTGTCTGCAGACGGTCGCCTCGTACAACGCGAAGGGGACCTTAGCGCAGTATGCCTGTTCTCGCTCCTGCCAGAGGGCCGTCGACGCCGCCGACACCGCTCTCCGGGGGGCACTGACCAAGCTCAGCGTAAGCCCCAACGCAGCCTCGCCCGTTAACCACAGGAGTGGAGAGTTGCTTGCCTTGCCTCCTGCTTGAGTACCCCCGGCAGAACCGTGCCCTTTCTTTTCAGCGTACACGCGCACAAAGCATTTTTATGAGTCTTAAGCGCGCGTGTACGCTGCATCCAAGGGAAATGGGTGTATGTTGTTCGTAAGAGGCTCGACGTTTGCTAAACGGTGTTCAAGGGGGCTCTCCTTGGGTTTGCTCGCGGTGGGTTCTCGCCGCAGGTCGGGCAAGGCGCCGAGCTTATCACCATGGTGGGGCGCCTGCAGGGCGTTGGACTTGTGGTGGACGAGAAGCTGGACATGATCATCGAGCAGCTCCGGAAGCAGGAAGAAAACGCGGCGAAGATGGAGCTCAGTCTCGCCAAGTACTCCGCATCCATGGCAGAGGTAATAACGAGGGGGCACCCGATAGTCCGTGCAGATTTTTCTCAGTAAGCAAACATACTGGATATTGGAAAGAATCGACTAAATATGTTGGGGATAGGGTTAGGGGTTAGGGTCTGCGTGCCCCCTTCCTGGTCTTATTCGTGCTAAACGTGCTTTTCGTTCTTTGCGTAGGCAGTCCGGGCCACCGCTTCTTGGTGTGGTTTCCCAGCTAAACTGATAAACGTGCCGATCTACGTATTAGGCATACACAAGGCCCACACACGGACAGTCAACACCCAAATCGTTCAGGTTCAAGTCTTGTCCACGCGTCTGCCAAAAAAGCTCACGCCGTAGAACCTCCCTGCCGAATTGGTCTCCGAGAGTTGTTGGGTCCAAGCTTTTTTTTGTGACACCCGAGAGTCTGAGACGCGCGCGCACTCTGTTTCCCCTGCTCTTGGCCCCGTTTTGCGGGCGAAAGGTTCTCGGACGGGTCTCTAGCGTCGGCAGCCCTAGCGGTGACGGGAAGGAACGACCACGCTCCAACGGCAAGGTGAGAGTGCCGCGGGAGGAGGCACGTCGTGTGTATTGCCGTGCTTTCGAAAAATGTCTCGGTTGGCCCAGCGCCTACTCCCGTGGACTCTCGTGTATACGGCGGCTTAGGCCTCTCGATTGGGGAACAGTATCCAGGGCGCCAACAACGCGGATTTGCTCTGCATCGCCACCCACGTCCCGCGTTTGTTGTGAACCGTTGTCCCCTTTGGTAGCACTGCTGTTCGTAGTGCTCCCATCAGCACCTTGGTTTGAGATCACGTGCGTCTTGTCTGCCGTTGTTTTGATGCCTTGCGATGTAGACGTTGCGTGAGCTGGGCAAGGAGCAGCTGGACAAGCTGCAAATATCCAAGGAAGACGTGACTTACGCCAGCAAGAGGCCCTTTGCCTCGGGGAGCTACTCCGAGGTACACTACGCTAAGCTGCGGTTGTGGTTCGGTCCTGTCTCCTATCTATCGCACTCCGTCGAGATCGTCTCCGGCAGACGGAGGGACGTAAGAATCATTTTGGATGACGTCAAGTTGATGTAGTTCGTGCTTGTGTGCTTTAAGAATCCCCCCGCGCACGCCCGTGTTTCCCTGCTGTTGACATTGAGGGCACAAAGAGTGCAGTCTTCGCGTTGGTTACTCGAAGGACGGTAAATAGTGGCATGGTAGGTACCGTGAAAGACGTCAAGGATGGTGTGTCAGCATCGTTCAGATTGTTTGCTGTAGCTGTGGCGAGATATCGCACCTGCGTCACCCGCTCCTCGACATCTTACTCGAAACACCATTTGGTCCATCTGGTAGACTTACGAACATCTGTCCATGTGCGAAATGCCGGTTGAAGGTGTACCAAGTCATCCACGAGGGCGTCGTCAAGGCTGCGAAAAAGACGAACCTGGCACGGTTAGGGGTGGGGAAGAAGGACATTGACCGCGTATTCGAGAGATTTGTCAAGGAACTCTACATCCTAAGCCAGATGCACAGCGACAGGTATGTGTTGGTATGCGTTGTTTTTATCTTTATACATCGACCGCGCTGACTGACTGACCAATTAAAAAGAGGCGGCCTTGTGGCGGGATAAGTAGCGCGAACACGATTTCTAATCAAAGGGCTCACGGACAGGGGGGGGGGGGCAGTGCGTGCTGTCTGCCTCTCTACATTTCTAGGAATGTTGAGAGGGTACCGAAAGTAAGGTCAGCCATCTCCAGAGCCGCCGTTCTTGTAGCCATGCGACTGACCCTCTCACAAGTGTAGCGCCTATTGTGGAACAGACTCTGTCTTCCTTTTCACATGCGAAGAGGTACTGTATTGTATGCACAGATCGATATATGGTGCGATTTGCTCCAGTGGCAGGCAGGGGACGTGACGCACGAATCAGAACGCCACGTAAAAGTAGGCGGCGTCCTCTACCCGGCGAGTGCAAGCGAACAGCATCGAACCATCCGTTGGCAGCACACGGCACTGTAGTTTCATCTCCCCCCCCTTTTTCGACGTTCAGTTCTTCTTTTCTCGGCCAACAACAACGTCGGCTGTCGTTAAACCTCATCAGGGTGGTGTCGATGTACGGCGCTATCGCGTCTCCTACGGAGCTGACGCTTGTGATGGAGTTTCTGGAGAGAGGCAGCATTCGAACGGTAAGTGCGTAGCGCGTGTTCCCTCTGTAGCAACTGTTGCATGGTTGGTGTTTGTCGCAACAAGCTTCCTGCCATTGTGCCGCAAAGGCAGCGGTTGAAACTCAAGGTGTGTGATAAAAGTGCGGCCGGTGTACTGTCGCTTGAAAGGGCTGCTGTGACAACCTCACCACACGAAAACAGCCGACAAAATCAATCAACAGGAACCCCCCCCCCCCCTCCCCCTTGTCACTTTGATTTTTCGTTCGCGCGCATGCTGTGGGGCGCCGGGCCACATATATGCAGATCTTAGACGACGACAGGCAGCGGCAGAGCATGACGCCGGTGGCGCGGCACGGCCTGCTGCTAGACACGGCTGAGGGCATGGCGTACCTGTACAAGAACGGCGTCCAACACCGAGACCTCAAGAGCGCCAACTGCCTCGTCACCCACGACTGGCGGGTGAAGGTAGGGTGTTTGGCGTTTCTGCATGGACCGAAATCCGTGGCTTTTTGACTCTTTGCGCCCTGGCACGGAGAAAGCTTCTAGATAGTACGTTTTCCGCATCATGCCAACCCCCTTTACTGCAAAGTTTCATGGGGGCCGTGTCCAATACTTGATCCGAGAAAGTTGAAGGGATTCTATCGCTTCCAAGACAGAAAACAGACAGGTATCCCACCGCGGCCGGCCGGTAGGGGAGTGTTGTCTTGAGGGCTCAAGTCACACTTTTTTATGTTGATTGAAGCATACGAGAAGGATGACAATCCTCAGCACACTCTCCGCGAATCCCTCTTGTCCGATTCCGCGATCGTTCATGAAGATCTCTGACTTCGGACTATCGAAGACCATCGACGCCATCTCGACGGGCTCTACCAGCACCATGTCTGGCAACTTCAGGGGGGGGACGATGACATACATGGTGGGCGTGTGTGAGCTCGCTCTGGAGTGGGGGGGCTCCGCTGACTGAGCTTTTGTTCGAAACCAAAGCCAAACGCGAAACCAAAACGTGCATTGCGGTGCTCCATCAACCAATCTGATGGGGTTTGGAAGGAGGCCGAGGTGTGGCTCCGTAGTGCCTTCGTAGTGTCAACTTGTCCTGCTTGGAAGCTAGTATCTCAAGCTTCCAAGGCATGGTTTTAAAGCATGTATGGTCATTTGGTCGGAACAAGATACTGTGGTTTTTGCGATATTTCGAAGTCGGCTCTCTTCATCGCTGTAGAATCGTAGTCGAGAGCTGGTGTTGTCGTTCAGTTTATCACGAATCAGCACCGTCGAAGACTTAAGGGTACCCGGACAACCTCCTGCTATGTTGCCTAATTTCGAAAACAAACGCAAGAGCGCCAGAACATGCACTAGAGACACATAAGACCAGTCGGAAGGCATCGCAAAAAAAACAAGTCCAAAATTCTGGCACAGGGCAGCAGTAGAGACTGCTCAAAACGTGCTTTTCGCGCGTCTACCTCCACACGCATCCTTTGAAACCAAGATAAAAATCCACACCAGTCTAAATTCAAGTCAAAAGAGCCCAAACGGAAGGCGCTCAAATAAGGCCGGTGTTGCTAGGAACCTGGTCCATTGTACCAATATCACTAGAGGACACCCTATAGCAGCGGGGGGGTGTGTTGGCGCGCTCAAAACTTCTTCTGTGGTGGTGGTATCGAGTGTCGTTGTAGTGGCCCACAATCTCCGCAAATCTCCGCAAGTTAGATCGACACCCAGTGTCTTGTACTGCTTGTGCTCGCCGCCACTGAACCCAATCTTCTGAACTGCAGGTTTACAGCAGTAGCTGATGCCACCAGCTACTGCTGACAACCCGCAGTTGAGGGGTTTGCGGTCCGTGGTGGTGAGCACCGCTGTGACAAGTGTTGGGTTCCGCTTGGTTCCGGCGCAGATTTCGGACCGTTTTCAGAGGCTGCTGCGACCTTCGATATTTCAGCCCCAGTAGTATACCTGAACGTGCCAGCACGCACGACGCCTCTTGATGATATCCTCTACTGATACTAGCACAACGGACCAGGTTCCTCCGGCGGGAAGGTTGTTTTCTTTCTTTGTACTGTTATAAGTATGAGAAAAGAGCCAGCGTCAAAATCCCTTGTCTGGGTACCCTTAAGGTGCCGTTGATGAACGTTTTCAGCGCGTCTGTGTGGGCAAGTGCTACGAGCGAGCTTCGTCTTCCGAAGCACCTCCGAACACATTATTCTCCTTGCCCTTGCCAAGCAATGAGTAACTTCATCTTGCGACGATTGATCTCCCTGGGTACCCTTCCCGAACCTTCGGTGGTGATCTTGATCGTCCGTACCTCCTTTTTTTCTCGACGATAGGCACCGGAGCTGCTGCCTGGAGGAGCGGGCGGAGACGTCCCAGCGGAGCTAAGCGATGCCTACAGGTACCGTGAACGATGGTAGACACATTGTCAGTCACCGGGAGATCTAAAAACGCCCGATCCAACGATTCGCGCCGCACTTCACCTCCTTCTTCGTTAGTGGTGTCCAGCCTTGCCTACTGAGACGGCCCGATGTCCTCCCTGTTCTTGGTCGGAGAAAGTGAGAAGATCGTGGATTGGGTTTCAAAGAGAGACGGGGGAGAGGGCTGCCCTCGTTCACCACTGCTAGCTATCCACAGTTCTAGTGGAAGGGGATGTGTTGCAGTATTAACAAGTGAGTGTCAGAAGAAAACACCTGTTGCAGCTGTTCAGTGCACGCTTCATTCAGCCCCAAACCGTCTGTTGAAGCAAGCCGCCGGTTTCGCCCTTCTTTCGACATGGACCCCAATGTGCTCCACTCTTCTCGCGGTACAGCAATAATGTCCTCGTAACGTTCCTCGATTGTCCACTTGCGTGCCCACCCCCCGGTCGCACCAGCTTCGGGGTAGTCGTGTGGGACGTCGTCTGTGGTGAAGGACGAACACCGTGGGCAGGCGTGCGAATTTATGACCTGCCCTCGCTGCTAAGGAAGGGGGAGCGTCTGGACATCCCGGTAGAATGCGGGCGCTTCTACAGGTGGGGTGCAGCATCATAATCACGTCTTGAAAATAGTGGTCGTCAAGGAGAATGCTTCGGGGTTGATGACCGCTTTTCGCGCTTTGGCAGGGTCGCAGATGTCATCTGTCGGCTCGAGGTAACAGCTGCTGCGTGTGAAGACGACGGGTAAAACACAGTAGTGCGCCACCATGGTCTAATATATTCGTTATCCCTTGTGTCGGCGCTTCTGCAACGACCGCACGCGACACGACCACACCGCCGCCGCCCTCCACGCACTCCCTGGTCCCACCCTGCATCCGTATGTCTCCTTGCACGAAGTCGAACACGCAAACCCTCGGTGCATCAAATGGCCTTATCCTCTCCCTTTTCAACCCTCAAACACCAGGAGGTTGATGGTGAGCTGTTGGAACAAAGACCCCCACCGCCGCCCCACCTTCGACAGCATCCTTAAGGACACGAGGAAGGAAGCAGACCGGCCGTTCTCCGCCGCACTCGCATCGTCCCTGCCTACGGATGCCCCCGCCCACGCCGCCGCAACTGGCATAATGCCGGCGTGGGGCCAACAACGCCACCCCCGAGCCGGCGTTATCGCATCGGTGCAGCGGGCTCGAAGCCAGCCTGTGACGTCACTGCCAGCTCCCGACATTGCGTCAGGAGGCCGTGGTAGCACCGTACCCAAGACGTCGGGGCAAGCAGCGACGGAGAGCGGCGTTGGGTCTGTCTCCGTGGGATCTGCCGTTCCAGGCTCTCGGGTTCGGGAGAGTTCACACGGGCGGGGAGGGGGGAAGGCACGGACAGGAGCATCCCAGGCGTCGGGGCGAAGAGCAAGCAGGGGGGCGCGCGTCGTAGCTCTGCCACAGCCAAGACGCGTGCAGTTTGTTCATGGATTTAGGCTGGCAGGGGAGAACGGGGAAGCTTGAGTGAGTGGTGCGGGCCTTTCTATCAGTGTTGCGGCGGACGGGGAAAGGGAAAAGCGCTCAACGTGATATCGGGAGCACGCACAGGTTGATTGGGCGTTGCTGCATGTTTGGTTGCCATCATCTGCCGTGAGGTTCGCAAAGTTTTGTGTGTTTGTTGTTCGGTTTCGACGAATGCGGTGCTGGTGCACATTGTGTACCAGTGATTGCGGCGAAGCTGTCGGTGTATGGCTGTTTGCTTGCGCGTCGTCCGCTCACTCGTGGACTTATACATTGGTTCCTGTTTCCTGTTGTCGTTGTCTGACTGCGCGAACAGACAAGGTTAGAGCTTGTGTTGGTTTGCGGTCTGAATCGCGGCTGAGGCAAGAAAGATAGAGAATAGCATGCATCGTGTACGAAGTATATGTTTTCAGTTTGGAATGGGATTGGATATGATTGTTGTAATGGTACGATGTATGTGCGTGTGCTTCAGTTTGGTACGAGCATGAGACTCTGCTGTAATGTGGCAAAGAAAGCTGAGATGGATTCAGATTAGTTTTTGCGCGCCATCTATCAGCTCTGCTCATTTTCAGCACTGTCTGAACTGTACTCGGAAACGTCGGTGCTGAACGGCTGTCCTGTCGGGTCTTGTGGTGTTATTTAAGTCTGAGGCTGGGCCGTGCCTCGTTCATTTCGGCCGGCGCATTTTGTGTTAATGCCTGTTTTTTTTTAAGTAACCGTTGGTATTGCAACTGCGATATAAAGGCCGCACTTGTTTTGGCTGACTGCCCTCACACCTTCCCACCCCACAAGGATACTGTCTAGGTGTAGTTCACACCCATAGTCTATGTGTGGAGGAGGTATTTGCGTGGTAAAACCGACAGGCGTTTTCCTGGCATTGATGTAGAGGGGCGCGTGGAGATAACCGACAACGGCCGGGTGGTACTGCCGTCTTGCATGACGTGCGAGGCCAAGCGGTTGTTGTTCTGCTTTGGTTCGTTATGCGAGCCCCTTTTCGCACCTCGATGGCATGGGGGGCGGCAGGCCTTGTGTGCGAAAACCAAAACCGATGCCGCACGCTCCACGGCTTCATGAAGCGTCGGGTGGATTGCTTCTTCGGGTTCACTTGATTTTCGCGTGTAAGTGGTGCTCGCCTTGCATTGGTTTCGTGACTCAAGTGTTGATGGTTTTTGGAGGTAGCCGTGTGTGGTATATTTAGCGCTGTCAGATGCGGTGTTACGACGTCATGATGAGATCCAAGGGTTCTTCCGTCGTCATGTTTTGCCCCATGTGGTTACTCGAAAGTGCAATTGAGCTGGTCTGGCGTGTGTTGGACTCAAGGCCGGATGGTGTACGTGAAAGGCTAGACAATAAAGCCTAAACAACAGAGATCGAGGATAGCAGGAACATCCTGCTCCGTGGTCGGACTACCGTAGTTCCACACGGCCCGACACGGAAGGCGATGGAAGAGAAGAAATTTCTCAAGCCATCAGCTTCCGGGGGAGACAATGGGCACAATGATTTCCTTTCCTTGGTGGTTTTGCTTCCCTTTTCCCTGCTGTTCGTTTTCTGCAACGCTATAGACAATGCATTCCAGGAGCGTTTGCCATCTTTTGGTCTTTTCGTGTTTTGTTTTTTCATGTGATTGTTCGCAAATAAATTATTGGTGATAGTAGGTTGTACCACGTTGTAGTCCTACAAGGGAAACGTTCACATGGTTTGTGATAAGGCCGACAGAGAACTCCCGGTATTGTAGAGGCGAGCGGAGATGTACCGCGCAAGGAAGAAGCGTTTAACGCTTTTGTTGTGTCACATGATGTGCGTATTATATAGTTGATATTGTTTGCTTCTCTTTCCTTTCAAATGTGCGCCTCTCGTTCCCCAAACAATGCGTAAAATCGAGTCGTTGGTTATGGTCAGAGAAGAACAAATCGCGTTGCAGCACGCTCCCCAGCTTCGTAGGGGTGCCAGGTTAACCTCTTCAGTTTTACAGCAATTAGTCTAAAAGTACTCCTAGACTATGGCATTTTTTAAGTTTGTTGTCAAGTCAGCTTCTTCCCAGGCTACTGTATGGATGAGCTGTGTCAGCGCGGAGAACTCGCCCTCGAGAACGATTCGAATGTAGTCTCTTGTGCACAAGGAAACGGGAAGGTTGGGAACTGTGAACGGTCACCCGAAAAACGGGCTTGCTTGTGTAGGAAGGGGGTGCGCAACCAACGTTGTAGCACCACAGCCAGAGCCTCCCTCCCTGTCATGTTCGCCGCGACTGTCGCGCGGGAAGGCGTGGGTGGGTGTCTCTATGGCGGTGGTAGATCGTATCAATCGTGAGAAACAATGGCGTGAAAATCGGGTAAGCAAAGCAGAGTGCGGATTTCTTGAAACAAACGTGCACATTTTCAAATGCCCATGCCGCACGATCCAAACACTCGATGATTTAGACTTAAACAGCCAACCCGCCCACCTGCCCCCGTGCTAAGCATGTTAGTCTCAGCAGCATTCGCGTGTTGCGCTTTTTTTTTTTGACACTTGCGCTACACCTACCACCGAATGAACGGTTTGTGTATCCATCCGTGTAAACGGCAAACACTCCTCCATTTGCATGAGTTTTTAGTATTATTACAGCATCGACCGCGCTACCCGGCTGACCAATGAAGATGCCTCAGTGCGTGCGTCGTCTATTCGTAACGGAAACACGCCAGCCACCGTTGTTGGTCATTCCACGACCAGGGCGTTATTGATGGCATTACAAAGATCTTGTCGGTGCTTCGCATTAGTGTCCACACACCCCCTATTGCCGAGTACTGGTAGTCAAGAATTGACACGCAGTCTGTGGGCATGTGGTAGCACCCGCACACCGGGAAATATCGGAGAAACACAGCTACCTCTCGGAGGATATATGCACGCCACAGGGAGCGACAGAGGAGAGTGGGGAAAACGACAGCATTGCACTTCCAGAGGAAACACCAGCCTCTCGTGGTTCAACTCGGTCGCACCCCTGGCCAAGATCCTCTCGTTCCCTTCTTGCCGAAGTTGCTACCAGACGAGCTACTTCGCGCACCGAGACTGTCTACCACTTCGTCACCAGGCTCAGCGCTCTGACCGGTGAACATGAACCCGCGCAGCTCTTTCTACAATTTTTGACTGCGTTTGGATTCCTGCTGCTTTAACCTTCCCCATGGGTCTACCCTTCCTTTCCACGCGCGCGGCCTCTGATGATGGAGGCATCATCCGTGTTCCCCCAGAAAACGTGCGTTTCCTTGGCGGCCGTTTTCTTCAGCCTTTTCTTCGCTGCGCGCTGTGCCGCTGTGCCGCTGCCTGCCATGCCATTGCGGCGCATCATAGGGTGACCCGAAGAGCCCGCAGAACCAAGGACGGTGCGAGGACCGGAGAACCGGTGCATCGGTGCATCGGTGCACGTGCACGTGCATACGTTATCCCGTCGGTTGCGTACATGTATCCGCAGTTCGCTCAGCATGTGAGGAGCAGTTTAGTTTCAACCTTGAGTGCGGACGCCAAGGGTTCGGTTCTTCTTCTTGGCAAGATCGTGCAGAAGTTCGTGGTGCGGTATCATTTCGTTCAACTTTTGGCTGTCTCTCGCGACAGCACAGAACAGCGAACGCACGGGGTCTGCTGTGAGATGGAGGCGGCGCCGTCGCACATCGTACCTGCTTCAACCACCAACGAGGTCAGCTTCTTCGCGTATCTCCGAGAGGTCGTGTCAGGGGTATGTGTGTTGCAAGAGGCGCCTCAAGCGGTTGCGTTGGAAGCGGCCTACCTGGTTCAGGAGGTGCCCGTCGTCGGGATTGTGTGCAAGACTTTCCTCGCCTTGGAGCACAGTTCGTGGAAACGGCCAGGAGCAACAAGGAGGACCTCGCGACCCCCCACGACCTGTGCGCCGTGGTAATGACAGGGGTCCTGGACAAACGCTCGGACCACTCGGGCTTGTTCAAGGAGGGTTTCGTAGCGCTCGAGAAACACGTGACAAAAGCGGAGGAGGTTGCTCAGCTCTGCAACGGAGGTCGTGTGAAACGGCTCGTCTTGGCTCGCAGGATCTGCAAGGACATCGTCTCTGTCAGGAACGACGTCGTGGCATTTTGCATGGCAAACGACGTTGCTACCACCAAAGATGTTCATGAAAGTAAGAATGTCAGTGTTAACTTGGCGGTGCCCGGGTGTGGACCCGAGAAGTAGGCTCAGGTGTTACCCCTGGTGACATTATCAGCGATGATCAAATAGCTTCAATGCTGTAGATCTTATGGCCACCTTCGTTCTGTGTGTATGTACGGCAGTTGTATGCTGCAACTACATATACATATAGGCCCCTGTTTAAGGCCACCTAGTGTCACGTGGAAAAACCGGCCTTGAACAAGGCACCCGGCCTTGTTGAAAACCGCCCTTTTTAGGGCCGATGCAGGCCTTAAAAAGGAATACGATTTTCTCAATAAGGCCGGTCACCGGGCTTACTGAGGAAATCAAGAGTGCCAAGGTGTAGTGCTGAAGGCCAGCAGGGGTGCACATCACACAATCACAGTGCCACAGCGCCGCTTTGGATGTGCACCACCTGGCATTCGTAAAGTAATGTCAAACGCACCACACAAGTATGTTCGCATGTTCCCAAATGTCCTTGCCCGCCAATTTGTAGCTGATGTCCGCCAAATAACAAGTGCCGTCAAGTATCTCCCCCTTCATACTGTAACTGGTCAAAGTTACTCTTTCTTGGCTAACCAATCTGTACGGCAGAAGGAAACGCAGGGAATGAGATTAAGTCCAAGCTTCCCGTAAGCAATTTCTGAAGCAAATATTGAAGACGAGAAAGTACGGGACGGCAACGAAACCACAAAACGAAAAAAAAAACTAGTGAGGGTCGACAAAAATGCTGCATCCGCGCTGATCTTGATCAGATTGAGAGGACTTCCCAAGAAAAACCTCTAACGACCTACACACTCCAACATTTAAATTACATCTGTCGCGACAAGCCCAGCTCACCAGCCGCACAAGGCATGTGTGTGCCCCTCCTGGCTGCGTCGGTAGGGGTACGCTAGGTATTTTCTGCTGCGTGTTTGTAGATTGATGCTGTGTTGTGGCTGCAAAAAAATGCGGCCGAACCTGCGTGCCGATTTCAAAACCGGCCTTATTCAGGGTGGGCATAGGGTCCCGACAAGCCTTAAAGAGGGACCATCCCTGTTTTACGCCTTTGCGGCCTTAAAAAGGAAGGCGATTTGTTCAGGCGATTCCACCAGCCTGAAGCAGAGCAACCGGCCTTAAATTTGTGGCCTTCAACAGGGACTTCTATTACTGTTTGAATCGACTTTATGCACAACAGACAGTACCAGGATACATATGCAGGGCTACCAACAGCTGACCTATTGGGGGGGAAATGGGCAACATATGTACATGCCCCTTTCTTGTTTTTCATCGCTCACAAGGCAGTAGTTTTCTGCCAGGTAGCTCCAAAATCCCTGAGGCCTCATACCCACCCCTCCTGCGGTGTTTGTCTTCGATTTGTTGAGGCGAAAAGAGTGCAGTACTCGCTTCCCTCAAAAGTGTTCACACGAACTACTGTAGGGCTGCCCACAACCAGGAACGGAAGCGAGAGAAAAAACAGAATATTATCTCGCAAAGTACGCCGGGATTCGAACCATGTAGAAGGTTGCGAGGATACGAACGAGACACCGACTCTCGACTACAGAGGTGAATTTAGGCGTAATGAGTTCGTAACTTCGGCGGAAGGGACTTGCAGTGATGACACATCCCTAATAGTTACGGATAGGAGTGCATTCTCGCGACTGCTGTGGTCAACATTGCAGTAGCTGCCAACAGACGGAGTTCGCGTATCACGGCCTGACTCAACAACAACCGGGCACCGGTGGGTATCTAGACCGCCGTGAATCGTCAGCCTTCCATACGACGTTTCCCAATCTCACTGGCAGCCACATCTCTCGATAGACCCTAACGACCAGTTGGCTTTGACCTTCATGGTGACCTGAATCTTGTTGCTGCGAGTGTATTTGCGTGGATATTCGGCTTGCCAAACACATGCGTGGCAGTGCTATGTACAGCCGTGTCGGTGTGGAGTGCGCTCCTTGGTCGCAGACGGCAACGACTTGCAACGACTTCCGCTGTTGGCACAAAGTTTAACGCGATAACTAGAGGTACAGCACGACCTGAACCGAGAGGAAGAAGGTGGAGATCTCCGCGGGAGGTTGCCACAGCTTGTAGAGTCGTAAGCGACGCAAACAAGTGGTACTAGAAGCGTCGTCCTCGTCAACTTTCGTTCGGCATATCGGGATCTGCCCATGACACGATTTCGCCGGCATGTCGTCGAGAACCTGCGGCTTTAGACACTCTCGCGTAAGCGTTGCGTATTTTGAAAAATTCCAAGTTTCGTCCAGCAGGCATCGTTCACCTGACGCCGCATGTCTGTTTGACGCGCTGCGCTGCTGTATGGAGGACGATTGGTAGCGGTTCGCGGCCCGAATATAGTAGATTCGCGGTGAAGCGGTGAAAGCATTGAGAATTTAATATGCACGTGCTTCTTGTCCGGCGCTCCCCGGCCAACCTATGCACAGGCCAAAGTCATCAAGCTTGGGGAGGATGTGGATGGCAAGATTGAGGCGATGCACAGGCTGGCGATCACATAGGCAGACCATGAGGCCATGAGGAAGGAGGTGGAGGAGTGGAGGAGTTGCGCAGGGTGGTCGAGACCAAAGACGAAGATTCGTTGGATCTTAAGGTTAGCATGTCCTGCTGTGTCGACACGCTTTTCGGTGCTCCCCACCAAGGCAAGTTGCGTGAAACCCCCCAAAGCATGTACGGAAGTCCGCATCATGGTGTAACATAGAATTGTCTCGAGATCCTTATGGAAAGATTGCGCCATAGTTGTGTATTTGAGCGAAAAAATTAAGGAAGGGTGACAAAACTATTAGTTGCATGTCTTAATTGAATCGCGGTTGCTCATCTTGTTCACCTTGCTCGATGCTCGAATGTATTGAAATGGTCGAACGTATTGAAATGGTCGAACATACCCGTGGGGCACATGCCTTGGAATACGTTGATTCTTCCGCCTTGCGTATGGCAATTAGCGTGTATAACATCTGCAATGACACAGCAGGGTCTTCCGTAGGACTTGAGCGCAGACTGAGAAGGCGAAAAAGCTCCACTAGATGGTCATCGCGAACGTCGCGGACCATTCTTCGTCGGTTCCACCTGTGTGTCGCAGATCACCGGAACGTATGAATCCCGTCCTTGGTTGCAATAAGTCTTTCGTTCAAGCCCACAATGTGTATGTGCGCGGTGGAGAGTGAGCCTAACCCCCGAACTGTGTGTTTTTGGTCATTCTTTGTTCCGTCTGTTTCGCCATGGCTGCAGCCGGGAAGCCTTGGCCGCTATGCAAGCAGAACTCGAGGTAAGCAGTATGTCATTGAGCTGACCGCTTTTGTTTCTTGTTTGGAAGATCCACACCTTTTGGCATCTATTCCTGTGCGCATTCAATCGGGAAACGGTGGTAGAATAGGGGACTCTGCAACGTCCGAGGCGTTCGAAATCTCGTTCATCTCGACCACATCGTGTACCAACTTCATTCCCCCTGATCTGCGAGTCATGTGTTGGTGTTGTTTCGTTAGCATTGCGTCATCGAAGATGACGCAGGGGAGGCCTCAAGGTTTAGGCGGGTACTTGTGCCTAGAAATGCCGTACTGTCCTACCTTTGCAGATGGTCGATTTGGCTGAACTCTATGCCCCCTTCACTCTACTGACCCAGGAGCAGCGCAGGATTGCAGACCTAGCGAGTAGGGTCAAGGTTCCCCCCGGAGCCCCACGTATATCGAGACTGGTACGCCGAGCGGGAGGGGGTGGTCTCCGAGGCGTGTGATCGCTTGGGCATTGGACGCTGCGACAACGCCTCCGGAGAGCCACGCATGGTCGGGCCGGCAGGCCCCAGCGGCGCGGGAAAGTCCACGATCGCGTCGATGCCCATCGCACGGCAAGACTTGCGGGCATCTTTCCACAAGGGGTTGCTGTGGCTTCGAGACGGCCGGTAGAGTTGCGGCAACTCTCGAGCGATGGTCAGTCCTCACGCTCGAGGGAGGCGGCATGTACCGTGTACATGACAACCACACGGACTTCGTTCAAGGGTGCTTTGCGGCATACCAGAACGCGAGGCAAAGGACTCTGCGGCGATGGCGAGCGTACATCTCGAGCGTCCGTGCGCTTCGCTCCTACACAAGCTTGTGGCTAGTAGAGATGTGGGAAATGCTTGAGCGAGCGGAAGGCAACGGCAGGATCTCGCATCAGTTTGGCACGGCGCTGGATGCAGCGTATGCAGCTGACTCCTCGAAGGCTGAGCTCTCGGAGGCGCTTGGAAGAGCGGCCCGTTTCGACTGCGGCGGAAGGACTGGATGGAAGCCTATACCAAGAACTTGCGAGTGCTGCACATCCACGAGAACACCATCGGTCCATGTACTACGGAGACAGCCGGAACCCTACACTCTCTCGGGGCATGCATGCACAATGAGGGCAGGAGGGATAAGGCCGAGGGTTGTTATCGACAAGCCCTCGCCATCAGGAAGGAAATCCTGGGTGACAATCACCTAGACGTGGCGCGCACGCTGTACTCTCCTAGGGGTATGCGTATACGCCCTTGGACAGTTGACCCGGGCCGAAGAATTTTATCGAGAAGCGCTAACTATTCTGGAGAACTAACTGGGGGCCGATCACCCTGACGTGGCTGAAGTCCTGCACTACCTCGGGGTGTGCATGTACAGCAGGGGGCAGAAGGAGGAGGCTGAGGTGTTTTACCGGCGAGCACTCGCCATCAGGAAGGCGAAGCTGAGGCCCGATCACCCAGATTTATCGAGCACTCTGCTCGAGCCCGCTCAGTGTGCCGCTGGCAAGGAAGGGTTCAGGGAAGACGTGGCAGGGTTGGTTCGGCAATTGCTCGCTGCTGGAGGGGGCAGGTGCCTTGGAGGCGGTTTGTCGAGTATTAATGACACATTCTGCGGCAGGGAGGATTGGGGAGGCCCAGGGGTACCATGGGCGAGCGCTCAAGACTCGGGAAAAACAGCTCGGCGACGATCACCTGGACGTGGCGACCACCCTGAACAACCTTGGGATGTGCGCTTTGAAGGGAAGCTGGTTGGAGGAAGCCGAGACGTACCATCGGCGAGCGGTCAAGATTCGGGAAAAACATCTGGGCGACAATCGTGTGGACGTGGCGATAACCCTGAACAACCTTGGAATGTGCACTTACGAGGCAGGCAGGACGGAGAAGGCCGAGGCGTACCATCGGCGAGCACTCAAAATTCGGGAAGAACAGCTGGGCGACGATCATCTGGACGTGGCGACCACCCTGGAAAACCTCGGGATGTGCGCTTTGAAGGCATGGAGGACGGAGAAGGCCCAGGGGTACCGTCGGCGAGCGCTCAAGATTCGGGGTAAACACCGCTACGACAAGAGCGGAAATGCCAGCAAGTTCCGCGCCACTCTCCGTTTCAAGGTAGGTGACAGAATCAAGACGGAGAGGGCTCTCCCGGTTTTTTATGACTTTGCCCCGACCACCGGCATCGTGCACCACGGTGTGCCTATTGAGTAACCTGGTCCCATGGTCATCGTGAGCGTGCTGGATGAGCAAGAATAGAGAGCCGTCGACCGAACGAGCGTAGCTCCACAAACCATGCGTAGGGTGTCTTGTGGGGAGAATCTCTCAGTCTCCACCCACAGCTCTAGACAGCATCTCAAGTATCGGAAGGGTACTTCCAGATCTATGTTCTTCCAAGAAACTGGGCACACGTTCCTTTCCTCAGTGTTCTTCGTACGGTTTCTTTCCACCGTCATGACAATCTAGACACGTCATATGGAGTAACTTCGAAGAGAAAAACCACTCTGTTTACCTACTTCTACAATTTGTACCTATGTAGAGTGTTCGATTGCCCACCTTGGTTGAATCATACTGTGCTTTGACATGATTCTCGACATAAGACTATCCAATGCATAACAGTAGTTGCGGTACACGTCCGCACAAGGAAGCTGTTCATCGTTCATCGGATAAATCAATCCAGGGAGACAACGGAGAACACAGAGGAGAAACGCCATGACAATGTAGACACGTCAGTTCAGAATATACGCACTCGTTCACGGCACCAAAATCACTGCCGGGCGGACCGAGTGGCTGTAGTGAACCTTTTTCTGTGTCACCCATGAGATGATCGGCGGGTGGTCCATTGCCTCTCTGCCTCCCGCCTCTCTTTCTTTCTCTCGCATTCCGCGCCAAGGAATTGGTCGAACAGAGCTGAGTATTACTGCTATCTGCCTGGGAGGCAGGCGCTTGGAGCATTCTAAGATTGCGACACATGCGCGCGTCTTCTCTCTGACGTGATACGCCCGCGCGCATAGAAATATTGGAGGAGAACGGATGGGAGAGAAAAGCAAATCACACACTTCGACTTATTGCTGGTTTTACGCAAGTTTATCGACTCAAATTATAAATTGAAGGACCCGCAGAAACTACAGTACGCAAGACGGCTTTGGAGGAATTTCAGGCCGGCGCGACGGATGTGGTACTCCGAGTATTCGTGCGTCTATTCGTGCGCATTATATTATTTGCCTACCCCCCTGCAGTCTATTCTAGCATGAACCTCCGTGCTAGGGGACACATCTCTCCCTATTCCGGACACGTAATTGCTGCCCTCGTCGGTAGATGAGTGCCCCACTGCTCGCTTACATATCACACGCGCCCACCGGCCTCGAAAATGACGGGCGTTGTGTTGAGATGCCCCCGCGCCTAGAAATGAAGAATATGAATATGTTGTTTTTGCGGTTGTATCAGTGGTGCTGACTCCCATCGACGACTCCGTCAGTCCTGTATACACCCTTCGTGTCTTCGGCGTTTTCCGCCGCAATAATGAATGTCTCCTCATGTTGTTGCAAACGAATTAGCGCCCCGACGACAAAACGCGTGGTGACAACGAGAACGTCGTATCTCGTGACGGTATCGGTTCGGGGGGGAACGAGCTGCTCCGGTGACGGAAAGCCGGGAGGCGAGGTGAGCGAGGGAGTACACACTAGGGAGGGCGAAGGAGGGCGCGGTGGAAGCCCTATTTACTAGTTAGTTCATGCTGCTGCTTCCGCCGCCGCCGCCGCTACTGTTGCGCCTTTGTTCACTGTTATCGGTACAGATAAGGCGTTAGAGACAACTACAACAGCAACAGCAACAACGATGCAGAATCGTGTTGCTTGTTATTTTAAGGGGCATTACGTGTTACCCTACCACGTCAGCGATCGCCGCTTCATGCATGGTATTCGCGCCGGCTGCATTTTGATGTGTAGGCGAGTTCTGCGGCTCGAAGCCGTGGTGTTGGCGGCCCTACTATGTACAAGTAAATAGTGCTGACTACAAGGTTGCCTCACGATGCACCTGTCCTTCCTTTTTGGTCCCGCTCGTCGCCGGCCGCTGTTCTCTTGTGGTTGCCTGCCGCTGCCGTACTGCTGTCATCCCCTCCATGGGTGTCGGGGCGATTCATCTCCCCCTTATGCTCTTGGACCATCTGTTTTGCCCGAACTCTTGACGCTTTTCCAGGGGTGAGTCCTATATCCGTGGCGCAAACCCCCAAGAGTGGAACCCCTGTTGGTCGGCTGGACGGAGATGGGTGAACCATGCCGTTTTTTGTGGTCCATTGTTGGCGGGTTGGGCCGCCTGCGACGTGCCGCGGTGTCCCCAGGGCTGACATGGAAGTTTTTTTTACGTTTTTGAGATGCAAGTTCCAAATGTTTGTATCTGTTTGACGTGCATTTAGTTAACGGCGGTGCCGAAGGTGGTGGTGACGGAAGTGGTGGTGATGGACATGTTTCGATATTTCTGCTCCTGAACAACAACGCCAAAATCAGTTCCAGGTTGCAACCATACCGCAACCAGCTGCGGCTGAGGGAACGGCACCCACACTCCCCCGCCCCCCTCGAATGTTTGATGAGATGCTTTTTCAAGACGTATGCATCGCCAGTTTTGTTTTTCATGAGATATCTTGCGTGGCCGTCACATAAGTTCTTGAAATATTTTGCGTGTTTCCCTCTGTTTCCCCTCCTCTATTTTTGTCTCATGTCAGCTTGCCTCGAGCAAGCTCGGGGTACATGCCATACATGATCGTATTGACCGTTGAGATCCCTTTTCTGTTCTTTTTCAGTTCATTGACCCAGGTCTCACCGCCAGCGGAAGACCAAGCGACGGCCACTTAACGCGAAGAGAAAAAGTGCACGACGACCACGTCGTGGCTGTGTTTAACCGCGTGAGTCTTTATTTCCCTCAAGTTTGTTTGATGCGGTTCTGGTCTGGTCATCGGACAGTCCTCTCCAGTTCACTCGCGTTAAGCTTGCGCGCGGAAGGTCGGTGTCTTCATCGATGCGTATCCGCGGCTTCTCAAGGGCTAATGGTTCAGACGCTTTCAGCTTTCAATTTTCTTCACAACACACTGGGTTCAAGAAAGACGCAAGTCTCCTGCGACATTGTAGCACCACCCGGGGCCTTTGTCTTGCTATAAGCCTGGCTGCATCTTTTGTTGGACCCCTTCAGAATCTTCCGACAACCATGGTAAGGACGTCTTGGCCACGCAAGTTGTTAGTCCCCCCCGAACAATGGGCGATCATCGGTACGTTGATGTCACCATACTGCTGCTATTGCTACTGCTTGCAGCAGTGCCGACGAGCAGCGGGCACATGGGCACGCAGAAAACAACATCTCGCCCGCAACGGAAACAGTCACGAGCAGACAATTTTCACCCGCAGACAATCACCAGTTGTTTGTTTGCTGGTGGCGGTGTTGTTCGTCCTTCTCCTTGAGTTTGTCTGATCTCTATGTGGCACTACCCTCGGCAACATCTGGCCACAACATCCCGCGCCGGCGTGCAAGATGGACAAGTAGCTCTTGCGGTGACGGAATACGACACAATGTTCAAACCCCGAATCCCGATGCATTCATGACCTTATTGCACGTGCCTGTACACAGGGATACTCGCGTCTAAAATGAGCGAGATGACCCACAGGCTTCGCGTGGTGTCGGCCCTTTGGATGCCAAACCAATACCACCTCATCTCCTGAATCATTTGTTGTTGCATATTCTACATGTCTGCGTAGATGGCGGTGACAGCATCGAACCCAGTCTGCTCGTTGACCCGCCGTACGCTCTCTGTTCCCTCTCACCCCTCCGCTGACGAAACACTTGCCGCCCGGTTGTGAAGGTCATGCTCGCGGACGGTCTCAAGGTCCTGAAGCAGCTGCGCAGCTGCAAGGCGGCGTGCAGCCGCGTGATCCGCTTCGTGCCCGACTACTTGTTCGGAGGGTCTCTGGTGTGGCACAAGCCTGTCAACCCGCAAGGCGCAAAGAACAGCAGGGTCCCACTGGACGTGACCACCCAGGTGGAGCTGGAGGTGAGATTACTAGATGGCACAGCGCTCCCTCCAGCTAGCGTGGTCGCAAGCTTTCTTTGGTGTGGGTTTGTTTTGCCTTGTCTCGAGCACAGGCCTCATTTCTGCTGTCGCTCGGTTGCTTCTCAAATTTTTGGGCTGTTTGTGTTCACCTCTTCTATGATGTCTCTCGCATGTCGCCGAATCTGTCTGTCCTAGTGCCTCCCAAGCTCTGTTCGTAGAATGTGCCTCCAGCCCTTTGTTCCTGGTCAGTTCCTTGGGTTTGTCTCGTCACAACCCGGCTCGGCGTTGTTGCGCCGTGCTTGTCTCGTTCTATTTACCGCCTGTCATGTACAGCGCGGCAGCGATTTAAGCGATCCTTGCTACCCTTCCAACCCGTTGTTTCTCGTGACGTCGTCTTCGCGCTGCTGCTGCGAACCGAGCTCTTCTTGCTGCTTGGGGGGGGCTTCCATGGCGTTTTGTTATGCCACCCACCTATGATAGAAGGCTTGTTCGCACCGAGTCATGCCATCAGAAAATCGGGAACATATTCCCCCCTCCCCCAGCGACAGCACACGTTGGTACCTCACACGAATGCCTGCAGTTGAACGCTTAATTTCTGGCCTCCCCTTACTCTGCGGGTTTCTTGCGTTGGTCGGCCAGGCGTGCATCGTGTGGATCTCGGCGAGTGACGAGCGTGTCGGGTGTGAGACGTCCAAACTAGAAGACGCTGAGATAATGTACGAGGCGATCTGTATCCTTGTAGACAGGTGCAACGCATGAGCCCCTAAAAGCCTCCGGGGCGCGCATTCGAGTGCAATCCTGCGCGGTCAAGACGACGCTGCTGGACGCCGCCGGCGTACGATATGTGTTTGAATAAGAGCACGGCAGGGAAGTGTGCACGAGACATGAGTGTATGCACAGACGGACACACGTGACCGGCGACGCCTCCGTGGTCTCAAGGGCAGTAGTACTAGCTCGACTAGTCACTGCACGTGTTTTTTGGCAGGGCCGTGCTCGAGGTCAAGGGTAGCCTTGGCTCGGGCGTCGTGGCGTGCAAACCGTAAAACACCGTGCCGCTGCGTGCCAACTGTCGACACGCCACGTCACAGATGATCGCACGCGCCGGTGCCCTTTACGGCTTGATAGCATGTCATCGTGCGCTTGCAAGAAAGTGGATAGACTAGGTAGGTTGATGTATTGGTTTGCAAGCGGCCCTTTGTAGGTAGGTTGATGTGTTGGTTTTTGTCTTGTCTTGTAACACGAAGGACGCTCGATCATGCTGGAGCTGGCTCAGTAAGCCCCAAAGCGCAAGGAGGGGCACTGTGATACAGTTTGTCCGACAACCTCGACGTTGTCAGAGAAGCACGTGGCCAAAGCGTGGAGCCCTCGTTCCTTGACGGTATGAACATTCTCGCTCAACTCCTGGGCCCACTCACGTCGGTCTACCCCCCTTCATTTTGCGTCTGCGCTCTCAGTGTTTAGTTTGTTTCCTCTCCTGTTGAAGGGCTTTGCCATTTATTCAGCCTTGGGCTCATGTGGGCGATGGTAGAGAAGAAATATCTCAATATACTTGCTCCTGAGGGAGGTGGGCGCAACGACCTGCTTGATACGTAGCTAGTCTAGAGAAAACCTCATCCGATCACTCCCTTGCAGGGATTCAAGCACAACGCTGGGAAGATACACAATTGACAAGCGGGAATTCAAGATTTTCTGAGCTGCTCTGCTGTAGGACAAGCTAGGCATAAATTTTTATTTTTTTCATGGCGTGGGGGATGGCATGGCCTGTGCAACCTCAGCCGTGACCCCCCGGCCTATAGTAGTGGGCACAGATAGAATAATGTGGTGACTTTTTTTATTGGGGATGTTGCATTCGTTTCTTTTGTTTGGCTTTGTATTCGGTTGGCATCTCGTCCCGAGCGGGAGCGATGCGCTTTTTAATGTTCTCGTTGTCCAATATGTTGTCGGCGGCGCCGCCTGACTGCTGCTTGGGTCCTTTTCTACACACTTCATCTGCTGTTTTTGTTGGGTTCTATTATCGCATTTCGGGACGCTTTTTATTGGGGACCCTTTCTTCCTCTTGGATTTGTTCGAAGTGTGAGCCCCTTTCGGCGTAGTCGACGCATGTGTACGACCACGAAAGGCATCCGTGTCGGGCGGGCCGGTGTGTCAGAAGGTACTTAACGACCTGAACTTTTTTCGATGTGAAGACACCGGGAACGACAAGCACACTCACTAACGAAGATGGCGGATGCCATGAGCGTAACGGAGAGGCATCTCCTCGAATGCCCGTACTTGCGCACCTTATCGACGGGAAAAAAACAACAGGCCCAGAGTTTCTCACGCTATATACGCCAGACAGTCCCGTGATGACGCCAATACCAAAGAGCGTCTACAGGAGAATTAAAAGCACATACATACCGCCGAACTACATACACATGACATGATGATCATCCCGTGCGGAATAATGTCACCCGAACAACTCTTGAGTACATACATGAATACCCGCCTCACCTATTTTCGCCGCCCTCGTCGGACACGAGGAACAGCACTCACTATCGATCGACAAAACACAAAAGTCCAGGAAACTTAAGAGGGATCGGTCATCATACATTCACCGTTCGTTGCAAAGTGCGGGCGCAAAACAAATAGCCAATGTATACGCACTCGGCGGTGAGAAAACACCAACAAGAGCACGCCTAGCAAGGCTTCTCAACACGCGACAAAGGTTGCCGGAACAGGGGGGAGCGTCGCGCTCAAGCGCTTGAAGCTATAGCCCATGGGCCCAACATACATGTAAAAACGACAAAGTTGTGGAAATGCCGACTCAACACTCAACACCAAGTTGTGAATGCCGACTAAAATATACAACACAAAGTTATAGATGCCAACGAAATACGTAACACAATGGGAGTAATGCTGTGTGGAAACCTCAAACAGCGATCCACCACCAACTTCGATACACAGACAATCAATCAAGACCTCGAGTCCAGCACAAGCTGTCGCAAGGACAACCACGCACGGCCCGTGGCAATCACTCCCGGTGGCACGTCGGCGCACCCACATCAACATATTCTAAATACATGGTATATCACAACCACACAACAGGTGTCTAATGACCGCGCTCGTTCGCAAAAAAAAGTAGTCGGTCATGTGAAACAGATTCCGGTCGCCAAAAGCGCATCAAGAATTCTCGTTTGCTCCAGGTACTTGTCGATGAAGCTGTCGATGGACATCGGGGTCGCATCGGTACAAGACGAGTAGGCTTGGAGCATGTTCTTCACAAAAGACCGTCGCTCGCCTTCTTCTAGTTCCAAAAGCCGGTGCACGTCGAACGATACTGGGAGTTGCTCCTCGCTCTCTACCTGTGGAGCAACGCGGAGTGTGGGTGTGGGTATTGCCGGGTGCATTGTTGTTACCAATTAGCTCGCGATACCAGCACAAGTTCTACCTGGATCGTGGGTTGGAATTCCCTCCGTATCCTTCGTGCGACCCCGGTCGTATGCGTTACTCGAAGTTGAGCTAGTTGCCACTACCCCACGTTCGCAAAAGTCTACTGGGAAACCCTTGGTTGGTAAGCGACATGACCGACGATTTCGCAGAAGGGCCAACGCGACAAGTGCTGTTGTGTTCATATTAACACCGTTCCGATCTCTACCTCCCTCCGTCCGTCCTGATGTAACACTTGACGCAGTCATTCCCGTGGTCACAGGCTAACTTCAAAAAAGGTATACTGAAAAAAGTGGATGGTGACCATGTAACGAAAGATCCATGTAATGTATACAGGCAGCAACTCAAAGCAAGAGAGGGCGAACCACAAAAACATCACGTCGTAGAAAAGTACCTTAAACATGGCGACGAGGTCCTTCAAGGCTGCCTCTTCGGTCCTTGCAAGCGCTCTCCGTGTATCCATGTCGTGCTCGCTTCTGCATAAACCCTCGCCCTTTAGTCCAGACGTGACATTCAACCAACAACCGCATCAAAATATTCATGGTTAGAGCTCGCCAGCGCCCGCCAAATGTGTCACTTGTAGTTGTGCGAAACACACGCGCAAGTAGGGTACTCTTGCTGGAACGTCCTATGATATGCAACCATGAATATAATGCAATTCCACTCGGAAAAGAGAGACAGGTTGACAGACATCTGGCTGATTTCCACGACGCCGCTGCTGTCCACTGCGAAAACACCAGCAGAGCCGGCCCGCTCTCTCAGCTACATAGAGCCACAAGAACTCGAGGACCACATTTTAGGAAAAATAAGGTAAACGGCGTCAGAAATAATGGGCTCAGCCGCCGGCACCACACTAGCATGACACACCACATCACCACCGTTATCATTTAAGGGCGTGAGCGATTTTTTTCGCGATTTAGATACACTAACTTTTCTTGTACTCTATTTTCAGTATAATAGCCAAACTCGACCACAAAAATACGAGGCAATCGCCTACGGGGGAAGAGCCTAAATTTAAACTCACTCGTAGGATGCACCGCCGGTTCCCCAAGCTGCGCCGTCGCCCGCTCGGTGGCCTGCCGGCCGGCATCCAGTCTTCTTCTCGCGCCCTTTGGTGCATCACGTCCATTTCAGTGGGTATTGGTACAGCGAGCGATCGTGGAGGTGTCCTCCTCAGGTCCCGTGCAAAGGGAAACCTGCGGTGGCAAGTGGCACGCAGCAGCAGCTACAAGAGTCAGCGTCGATGGGAAGTGGAAAAAAACGAGAACGGGGTGTAGTCTACGTGTACACCTTGCAATAGGAAAAAGTAGCTTGTAGATGAGCAGTCTAGACTACGGCTGTCCTTGTTTTGTCTTGGGCATCGAGTCGGCCGTTCCGCCCCACACTGCTTAGGCGTAGTGTTTGTGGCACGTGAGGGGCGAGCCACTACATATGCTCCTAGCTAACGAGACTTGTGCGAGTGTGGGTCTTTGCCGGCCACCGCACGGTTTCGTTGTTTCGTTCGTCAGTTACGCACGGGTGGCGACCGTCAATTCGTACGCCTTCTGAAGGCCCGAGAACCGAGGACAGGGGCGGGAAACGCCGCAGCACAACCTGCAACCCACCGCGTTGTACCAAACCAAGTTTTCTGCTAGCACATGCAATGGTAAAGTGAATGAATCTTGGCCAAGAGGGGTGAGCCCAGAGGTTGTCAAAGGTGCCGTACTACAGCTGCACAACAGGAGAACTCTTCCACCAAGGACAGACGGTGTGCGGTTAGTTACGTATGTTTACACCTGGTGCACATTGATTGGGTGAGCTCTTGCCCACCGCACCCATCTGCAACAGCCATGTGTACGTCACACATGCGCAGGGTCCCATGCCACACAGCAGTAGCACTCACCGAGCGGTACCGAGATTGAGCTGGAGGTGAAGCCAAAGCGCCGATAGTGGGAGTGTGGTGCATGCATTATGCTTGAAGGCGGCGAGAGAGATCCGTTTTTTGGGAAGGAGAAATAGAGAAATACGAAAACAAAAAAATGAGAATATTTTCAGTTCGGAAATATCTTGGTCGCGGGGCGCGCCTATTGGACGGGGTTATACGGTCCCGGCGCTTGGGGAGAGAAGCCCACCACGTTGCAAAACACACAACCCACCTACCGCGTTCGCGTGTTTGCATCCACGTCCCTCTCTCCTCCAAATAATGTCGACTACGGGCAAGCTCTCATCGTACTTCACAAAGCGGCGGGAGGTTACGAGCGGTCGCGCGGGTCCTGAAGAACTACACGTAGACAGCAGTTCATCATCCAGCTCGGTGAGCAAAACGCACACCAATCGGCGGTACTGCTCTGGTACTGTGTATTTAGTCTGTAATACTGCTACTGCTTTATGTATCGTAGTCTTTTGTAAATAGTACAACAGTAGGCTACACCAACAGTTTCACATAGCACTGCTGTCCGCAAACTATGGGATACAGTGTAGAATCGGCTAATTTGGGGGGTTGGGTCAGGGTTAAGATCTGTAGGGGGTCCAAATGCCAGTGGGAATGTCAAACGGCAAAATGTCTTTTACACCGCTGTTGTGCACACTCTGCTTGTGTAGCGCTCTTCTGTGTTGGGGGTTGGGGGACTGCTGTCTCGTCCAGACGCATCTTCTGTAGGGAGTGGAGATGGTTGTGTGACATTGCCTCCCAGCTGAATCCTGGCCTATTTTTTTGGTGTTGCGAACGGCAGCTGTAGGTTGTACCCTTGAAGTAGTAGTTGTGCATGGTAAACGGGTCTGTTTCCGGTTGAGCACCTATTGGCTGCCTCTGGGGTAGACTTTTGCGTCTGATTCGTCTACTTACTGAAAAGTAAATTCCAGTTTGGTTGTGATGATCTGGCTAGTGATATGAGAAACAGTAGTCCCATGGTCGATGTGTGCTCGTTAGACCGGGAGAATGTGGCTGGAAGAGAGCGACAAGTTGTGCCCTAAACAAGGAAGTGACCCGACATGGCGGCACTGGTGTGCCTGAGTTTGATACCAACCGTCCCTGTGTCTTAGGGTAGTTTTCCCGTCGTCAAGAATCGTGTTATTGAAAGACTGCTTGCTGCTTACAGTCACACTTTGCCCAGGAAGCATAATTTCGCACTTGCCCGAAAACACTCGAATCTCTTCGGCATTCCCGCCGTTTTTTGTCGACAACGGGTGTAAGTTGTGCTGAAGAATTTCCCGCACGGTGAGTGCGAGCAAGCAAGGCAATTTGAATCAAACGGTATTGCCAGATAATGTGTAGGAGATAGAGAGGCTACGAGACCCGCGGGTATGTCACCAACAGCACCAAATTTGAATCCCCTCATGTTTGTCTGGAGCCCAGCATTTATTCCTCGGCTGCATACGCACCTCTCTACAGCTGCCGCGCACAACAAGTGAAAACCCCTGTGGTGTTGTGTAGGCTGGGTTGTCGACTTTTTCTTGCCCCCCCCCTCGTCAGTGGTGAGCCCCACAGCCATTCTCCTCTCTGCCCCCCTCTCGCTGGTTGCTCAATGGGCATACCATATAGCTCATATCTCGCCACTGCCCGTATGGTCTGTTTTTCTTATGTCAAGGTACGAGCACGGTTGGAGAAGAAATTGCAGGTAAAGCAGAAAACTGGGTTCGCCTTCAACTTTGCGGTAGACAGCGACGCAGATGAACAGCGGCAAGAAGGTGGGCAGGAGGGGGGAGACGCTGGCGAGCGAGGATCATTCTGCTTTAATTTCAACCCAGCAGACGCCAGCGACGCTCCTACACGTGTACCGGAGAGTAACGAGGCAAGAAAAAGAAGCGGCGATGCCTCTAGCCTGCGTGCAGCGCAGGACTTTCTTACCGTGGTCGAAAAGAGTGGAGCGCAACCTAGCGGGAAAAAGAAAAAGACTGGAGCAGGAAAGAAGAAGAAGAAGAAGAAAAAGAAGGGTGGCAAAGGGGAAGCGCAGCAGTCTCGAGAACAGAAAGCTCAAGATCCTGTCTGGGAAGGACCTGAGCAAGAAGATGTCGCTGATTGCCCGATCACCTCCAGTCACGGCACGGTGGGTGACGGCGGAGGGGAAGCAACGAGCAGCGCCGTCACCTCTCTTCCCGCCGCCGCTGCGAGTGACTCGAGCCCCAAGCGCGAGAGCAGGCAACGCCCCCCCGGGCTGCGGCCACCGCCCGGCTTCACGCTGGAAAGCTGGAAGGATCCAGCCATAACCGGCGAGGAGCGGCGAAGAAGGAGGTTCGGCAGCGGGGTACGGAACATGGTCGCTATTCAGCGCAGTTGTGACGCAAGGCGAGGCTTGATTGCGGATGGGGAAGTGGCAGTAGAGAAGTTGTCCGAGAGGCAGGGGGAAGGGCTGGAACGGCCTGGTTGCGACAGAGCACGAGGGATGGTTGGCGCTGGGGCTCCAAGCAGTACCACCGGCAGAGGATCATCGGTTTTTGCTTTCGGCTTTGACATCGGTATATCGTTCGATGGTGGCAGCTGAGCGTTTGTGCATGTGCTTTTGTGTGCGTTATCTGTGGTTTTTAGATAATACTCTTGTACCCCACCTCCGGTGCGCCGATAGTAGGTCTTGCGTTTCGGACGATCATTGGATGAGGGCAATAAGTGATGGGCGTCCTCTCGTTGGTCGTCGTCATAGTTGGGCATCCTAACCCATGCACATGGTCCTGATGATACGCGTACGTGGTGTGCGTGATGCACGCAAGCCGTTACTTGGTTCTGGCGCGGAAACCCGAATTGTAGGACGAGCTGCAAGGCGCCCTGCTGGGCGATTTGATCAAGTGCGAAATCTTGGTCAACTGATAGGAGAGTGCAATATAACAGGCTTCGACCAGAGGAGTTGTCGGGAGTAAATAGTTTTTTCTCTGATACTTGTTGTGTGTTTCCGTCCCACATGTTCTGGGGGCAGTCTACACCTTTCGGTAGATGTATCTGTCAGCCGGGGTATATAGCACAGCAGGAGAAATTCCCTTTTTCAATAAATGTTAGCCAATACAGTCGCTCCCCTTGTTATTTTTACCCCGCCCCCTTGGCGGTGCTTGCCTTCGATTCTCAGCGGAAAGGGACTAGCACAGTCGCTCCCCGCTTGTGTATATCCACGGATTACAGGTCAATTGATCGCTTCCCACCGCCGATGCAAGTTGTTCACTCCCGAACGAGATTCCAACCCGCAAGCTGCTTCTAGTTGATTTACTTATTTATTTATTTAGGGCCCCTGGGGTGACGAAATGTCTAGAACCCTCTGTTTTTCCTTGCGTGCATCATTTAGAGTTGCTGCTGGGAAACATCCCGACTCTCCAAAGAAATTAAGTGGTATTGGGTAATGTTTTGGAAGGCACAACACAAACGAGACGTTGCTATTGACGTTGCTATTGATGGTTGGGCCGTGTCGGAGGCCTGCTATAATTGTATCCGTTTCGTGCACAATTTAGAAAGTAAACATAACCTCACAGAAAGACTACCCGTTCGAGATATACCTTCAGTCGAAAGAGATGTGGTGGAAGTCTTTTCAGTACGTGGATTGAAACCGACTGGAGACTGGGCGTATTTTGAGTTTGTGTAAGCCTTACACTGAGTTATCAGTGATGCCAGTTGGTGCAAAGAACAAAAGCATCTGTATAGGCGGATGCATTCTTAACACATCCCGTGTAGTTTTCCACTGGGTCGACGACAGAACTATCGGGGAGAAGCCCTCCGTCATGTCATGTCATGTGTTACATGTACTTCATCCTGGCCAATCGATGTAACAAGGTGGTTTGTCCGCGTGTACTGGCTTTGCACCCAAACATCAAATACATGTTGGTACCGTATCGCCACTGCACACCGCGTTAGACACAGATTTTCAAAGCTCAGTAAAATTACGAGACTGAAGAAAGAGCAATCGACGTGCCGCTCGATGTACAGCAGTCAGCAGTACGGCGAACACGAGATCGCGCCAAAATATACTACTATGGACTAACAGCAGATATTTCTTTGTCTCTATGTTTCTCCCTTCTTCCCCTCGCTCCTCGACAAGCTTTTGCTTAGACATGGGTTGTAGTGAAGGGGGGGGTCTTTCTGGCGAGCAGGGCTAGACTCACCCTCAAGGGATGACCGAAACCTTCTTGCTGCTGCGCATATCCGCCGCGAGGCATGCGCGTGGTGGTGTAGTTGGGTCGGCACTGATGGGGTCAGGCGAAAAAATGTAGAT
>CACKRE030000867.1:94660-139944 GCA_902602495.3 Ectocarpus sp. CCAP 1310/34
GGCCCGCGCATCTACATTTTTTCGCCTGACCCCATCAGTGCCGACCCAACTACACCACCACGCGCATGCCTCGCGGCGGATATGCGCAGCAGCAAGAAGGTTTCGGTCATCCCTTGAGGGTGAGTCTAGCCCTGCTCGCCAGAAAGACCCCCCCCTTCACTACAACCCATGTCTAAGCAAAAGCTTGTCGAGGAGCGAGGGGAAGAAGGGAGAGTATTACTCCGCAATAAACAACCAGGAAAGGTAGGGTGGTGCACAGCGTAGTCTACCGTCCTACCCCTCACTTTCCAAAAATGAACCACGGCGCCCCCAGCCACAGCAGCTAACCGCGGCCGATACCATGTTCATCGCACTGCTGGGCACACCAACACTGCAAACGATAGGCACGGCGCACATCAAGCATGGGGAAGCGTGACCGACACAGGAGTCCATCATCCTCTTCCTCGGAGGAGAGGGGCCGTCGGAAGTCTTCCAAGTCTAGCAAACAGAAGCAGGTGTGTTCGGCAGATACTGCTGCTGTCGCGGGTGCTTCTAGGCGAAGATCTGTGCGTGTGCGATGTTGCTGGGTGCCCCACATCGCACCAGGACGGCGTTGTCTGAACTGGCCGTGCTTGGCTTCGAGGTATCCCGTTGTACGATACAGAGTCAGTTTGATTGATGTTTCTAGTTTGTCTTCTCATGGAGAGAGGGGTGCACAGAAGCAGCGACTTGCGACATACTTGCTACATGGTATTGCGTCAGGTGAGACTGTGGTGCATGGGTGCGCTATGGCCACGACTACTAGCGGGAGTGCAACTAAAGTAGTCTTCCATCCTTAGCTAGAGCGGAGGATGGTATAGTGGATCTCTGCTGGTTGTCAACCCTGACGGCCCTCTCAGCACTGCTGCCCTGGCTACGACAGAGCGTGGAACTGCTGTCCTATGTATGTACATGTTGTACACGTGGGCTTGCTTGTTGGGCGCTGGCCTGTATCCCTGATCGACCAGGAAGCACCGACCATCGAAGATTGTATTCCAACGTCGACCACGCTTTTGGTGTTGGCAGGACAAGGACAAAAGAAAGAAGCAATCCAAAAAACCGTCTCGCTCGGAATCGAGGTCGCGTTCACCACCTCAGAGCAAGAGCAGTCGCCGCAAGCGGGACGATCGCAGCCGAAGCCCGAGTGTCGATGAAGAGGCACGGAGGAGGGCTAAGGAGGCCAGGTATACCCATCGTTGCCTCAGATCTCGAGACTTGTACGGCAATGCACAGCACGGAACCGAAAAACTTGCCTTCTTCAATGTTCCGGAGCGGGGCGTTTCGGTTGCTGTGTCAATCGTGTTCCAGTACAGCAGTACATAGCACCAACATGCTTCTACGCTTCCAAGAGTTACGTACGGCCGCAAGCAAAGCTATACTCACACTTTCTGTGCCAACCGCGGCAGGTCCTTGTTGATTTCTCCGCAGAAGTTTGTAGATGAAGGAACACAGACTGTGTTAATCAATGGGGGGCGGCGCCTGACGATGTGAGTCCCTGTCCAGAGATAGGCCTGCATTAGCCGACCCTACCACTGTCGTGAAACGAAGGACACAATCGCCCACGCCGTGCTAGCTTGGCTTTTTATTTGACCGAATTTCGACACTTTTCGTGGCCTAGGAGGGAGCAAAAGTACCAGGAGAAGTTGGCGCTGAAGAAAGCTCAGCGGCGCGCGGCAGAATCGGAACACGAAAAGGCGGAGAGGAAGCGAAAAGCCAAAATGGACGGCACGGCGGCTCACTTCGGGTGAGGATTGGCTGACACATGCCGACCCGTCCGCTCTCATTTTTTACGGTATTTCTTCGGCGGCGGTACATTTAGGGTCAGTCCTCGCGAAGCGCGCCGTGTGTCTCAACGCGTACGATTCCCAAAGTTTGGTAGCCGCCTTTGGCGTCCGCATTGAAATCGTACCGCCGAAATCGTGGGACGAATGGGTCACAGCTTTCACAACTCTGTTTGCACCTGCAAACCGGATCTCGCTCTTGGCGCGTGAGGTCATGACACTTCAGGCCAAGCCGGGTGAAGGAGTAGACATGTTCTCACTCAGAGCAACGCAAGCTTGCTCACGCCTCATCGAGGAAGCAAAGCGTACAGTACCACCAAACATTTCCCCGAATGCTGGTGTTCCACCTGTTTCGAGGGATTTGCTAATTTGGTCGTGACGTTTTTATTCTTACCAGGTACACAAACGACATCAACCCGTTCGGTGATTCCAACCTGACAGAGCAGTTTGTTTGGGGCAAGAAGAAGGAGAAGGAGGGAACTGCCGACAAGCTGCTCACCAAGCGAGAAATGCGCGAGATGCAGAAAAAGAACATCGATGAAATCGAAAAGGTAAAAGCTTTTTGTGAGGCTCATAAGCAGGCATCGCAGCTCCGAGTAACGAAAAATGGGTTGTTCTACGGATGATGTTGGTGAGGTCGGCAATCACTGTTGATGAACGCTTCCGAGCAGTGAAGCCCAGCTAGCTCGATGGCATGGCGGTGTTTTTGGGAGCCCAACTGATAATGTATGGCTGCGAAAGAAATTGGAATTGGGAAAATTGATTCATGAATCGCTTTGTCGGGGTCTCTGTTTTCGTGAAAAGGTGCGAAAGAGACGAGACGATGCCGAGGCGGAGCGCGAGGAAATGGATCGCCTCAAGGCGGAAGAGTCGAGGCTCCGCGAGCAGCAGCAGTACGGCGACTGGCAGAAGAAGGAAGAGCAATTCCACCTGAAGCAGGCCTCGCAGAGGTCCAAGGTGGGTCCAGAATGCCGTTTTCCCGGTTTCCACTGGTAAGGTGTAGCTGAGGTGCACCACGGCAATGCTGCCGTGTGACAGAGCACCTCGGGCTCTCTCTTGTGGTTGGGGTGCACTTTCCCCAGCCAAATGTGGCAATTTCCTCCCCCGCCGCCTTAACGTGCTGCTGCTGCTGCTGTTGTTTCTTTTTTTGTTGTGAACAGATTCGCCTGGTGGAAGGGCGGGACCGCCCAATCGACCGCCTGGCGAAGAACGTGATTCTATTCGGGGAGCAAGATCAAGGGGAAGGGGAAGTGAGTGAGAGAGTTTGAAAGTATCAATAGACGTCGAGCTTGGGGTCGTTTATGGACATGCGTCAAAGTAGTTATCGTAGTCACTGCTGCTGTCCAGATCTACACTTGTCCTTGGCGTTGTATTGTGCTATGTTTCGTTTCTGGAGCAAGGTGATCGAACCGTTTTTTTCATGAAGGGCACTTGAGATTGTGCGAGTGCCACCGTTGATTGTGTTACATCTTCGCTAAACCCGACCTTTCTCCACCCTGTGCATGGTGACGTCGGTCTGTTCAGGTGGGCATCAAGTACGGCGGGAAGGGAGACGTGGACGTTACCGGCTTGGAGATGGAGCTCAGAGAGCCATACAAGGTATGGTTTGTGGAGCAGCGTTGCCACCGTTGTGAGTAGATTGATGGAAGAAGCACAAAGTCGATAAGCATGGGACATCATGCCTGAGCTGCTTCGTTTGCGAGAGTGACCGCGGTGCATGTCGTACGAAAATGGCCACGTACTTTCCAGTCCCGTCTAGTCGGTGTGTGCGCTGCGTTGATCGCGTCTGTCTCACAGCTGTTGCTGTCGTGTTTCCTGTTCGTGTTCTGGTGCGCACTCTCTTGTTGTTCCTCTGCAGTTGTTCGATGGCTTGACCTTGGAGGAGCTCGAGCAGCTACAAACGGAGATCCTGCAGTACCAAGAGCTCGTCGGGGAGAATGGGTGGGTGGGTGGGTAGATGGATGGATGGAGAACACTTCATCGCGTACAGCCCCAAGCCCCCATCCTCTCGCATCGCGTCATGTCTCGACCTCCGTTGCTGGTGTCCGTCTTGTTGGTGTTTCAAGACATATCCTCCCGTGCTGTCGGGGCTAGGAATTCGCGCAGGGCACACACCGCCACGAACGCTCGACGAACATTGTGCACAGAACTCGCCACCACTTGAGAACTTGCAGCAGTTAAGAACTTGCGCCTTAAAATGTCCAATCTCATAAAATCATAAAACTTGGCCGTAAGAAGTGGTGCTCAGCGAAGAAACCTGCTGTTGAACCTATACAGTCGCCGTGGCGGTAGGTACCCCATCGACGAAATTCGAAACGGCCTTCGGCCAAAGTATGGGGTTATGGAGAGATGGCGCTTCCTTCATGCAGCTGTGCGCATTTTCCGACTAGACTTACCTCTACTTCGTACTTCGTTGTCTGTTTGCCCGGAAAATGCCGTTCAGCATGGTGCTTGTAGAGTAACGCTGGCTGCACCACCCCTACGGATCTTGACAACCCTTGCATTGTCGCATTACTTTGACAGGCCGAATCGAGACTTCTGGCTATCTCTAGGGGTTGTTTGCGACGACAAGGTGGCGAAGGCCAAGGAGCTGCTCGGGGAAACCGAGGAGGGCGTCGCGACGGGGGGGCTGCATAAGGTGGGCCACTACCGCAGACGACAACGATTGGAGTCGTTCAGCTTGAACGACTGTGTGTGGAAATTTCATATTGCGCCTGCTAGCAAGTCGCTTGCAGGACATCAACACTGGCGTTCTGTGTCGGCTGCTGAACGGTTACGGGTTGATGGGCCCACAGCCGTTGATTGTGGGTGCTCCGCTGCACTTGAACACCCAACCATTACCTGCGTGAGTTTCCCTTTTGTGAGGCTGATTTTCGTTGCTGCTGCTGCGTTGATCCGTTCGCTGATCAGACGGTTATCGACGACGTGACGGCCAAGTTCGAGAACCAGACCGTGGAAGAGTTGGCTGAACAGAAGACCAAGATCCAGGACAAGCTGGACTCCGGCGAGGCTTCGGTGGATACAGAGTTCTGGGAGGCCGTGCTGAAAGAGCTACACGTTTTCCAGGTGCAGTGGTTCTCTTGACTTAACTCTCTCAGTCGCTTGGTATTACAAACGGGTCAATGGTGTCAGGCTGGTCGTGGGAGAGCCTGGCCTTCAGACCGACGGTTTTTTACGGAGCGTTTTTTCGAGGCGTGTTCTTTCCTTACTTTTCTCGCAGACGTTGGTGGTTCGTGTGGGCTGGTTTCAAGCGGAGAACCGCCCCTTTCCTTCCTCCTTGTCTTCCTGATGCGGCAGGCGATGGCCAGGCTTCGCGACGTACACCAAGCCATGCTGGAGGCTCAGCTGGAGAAGCTGGAAGGTATGCAAAGGCGTGAACAACAGTTGGGGTGACAATGACAGAGCGGGGCGATGGCACATGATTACAACTGGAAAGTTAATATCGAAAACACAGCAAACATTTTTGAGAAAAAGTCGCCCAACTTCCTAGGTGTGAAGATCAGCAAGGATTAAAAAAACGACTATCTCCCTCTACTCTCCCGCTACTTGGCATGGGTTGATTTTTTTTTTTCAGTGGTCAACGCTGGCCTCTCTAGTATCACTAACAGCACTGGGCACACCATCCTTTTTAGGTCCTCCAGAGCTACATTTGGCTGTACTACTGCTGTTACCATCAAGGGTGAAGGTCAGTTGGCTTTCGCGTTTCGTGCGGAGTAGCAAATGGTGGTTGAGTGGCGATGATGCTCTTTTGTGCGTCGCAGTCTCATTTGTTAGTTTAACTTTCTGCGAAGTGTTGATGGCGTGTGATTCATAGCCGCGAGCCATTTGAGGGCATAGTCATGTCGTCCCCATCTAACCGGTGGTATTTTTGTTTTGATTCAATCCAATCCCATTTAATCTTTCAGAAATGCGGGACAGTATGAAGAGCAAACGCGCCAGCAGAGCGGAGGGAGACGAAGAGGAGGAAGAGGAAGAAGAGGAAGGAAAGGGACCGGCGATTGCGACCACCGCAGCAGACTCATCCGCCCTGGCCATGGTAAGTTGTCGGATGACTTCCTTGAGACAACGCGGGGAGGGGGGGAGAGGGGCTGAGAGTCTGATGTTGTGGCGTGGTCTTGGCGCCATCTTGATTTTTGAGGACCTCGCCATGGTGAATAGTGGAACGTCGAGAGAGATGGCTTCTCCTCGTTGGTGCAGACGATGGCGAGATCCTCGGAAAAGCTTTCAAGACGGAGAGGTTATTGGTTGTGTTATTTAACAAACAGAACGGGAACGCTCTTCTCTTGAGGGATTGAGTTGAACCTCTGACGACATTAACAACCAATATGATGCGCCACCTAGCGTGGACGCTGGCACCCACCGACATGCCAGCGACGGGAGATGGTATCGACATGGTATCTGGTTCAATGCTGCGGCCAAGCTCCTTCCTCAGGCTTTTTACCTCTTGGTCTGAGGTTTCTATTGCCTTGGAGGTGTCTCTGCAAGTATACCAGTAGCATTGCTGTGTGCCCAGCAGGGTGCATGTGCGATACGTCTCTGCTATGTTTGTTGGCGATGCGTGTGAGGCCATGTCTTGGCGCGTGTATCTGCCGTGCGTTGTTCTCTTGTCCGGACTGTGAAGGGCATGCTGGCCAACGAGAAGAGCAAGGGGATGGGAGACGAGGAAGAGCGCATGGACTTGGCCGACGAGGTGGACATGGGCGGGAAGGTGAGGACTTTACAGACCACCTCGCTGCCTCGTGCTGTGCCCTGCTTTCGGGTGCTGTTTGAAAACGACCTTGATGCACCGGGCAGGCGGTGTATTGGTCGTCTTTTGCGCAAGGCGCAACACCGTAGAAAAAACAGCTACCCATTTCCATGCTTGCTAGTGACCCGTTCGGTTTTCTTGTAGACCTGACGTGGCCATCGGTGCATGCATTGCTTGTTTCGTTTTTCGCCAGACGTACTGGTGGCACGACAAGTTCCGCCCCCGGAAGCCGCGCTACTTTAACCGGGTCAAGACGGGTTACGACTGGAACAAGTACAACCAAACGCACTATGACCATGACAACCCTCCACCCAAGACCGTGCAGGTGAGACGGACTTCGGGCCGCTGCATGTGTCTCTCTCACCCTGCGGAACCTGCACCGCTCGAGTTGATGGTCTGAGTTTCTTGTTTTCAATCTCTATCGCACCGCCGGCACGCGTTGCGCGTGCATGGCCATGGAGTGATGGTTGGGTCGATGCAAAAGAACGTTGCTGGGGTTCCTCGGGTATGTTTGGGTCCGATGCACGGCGAGCCGCTCTAGCCCGCTACAGTGGTGTACCACGTCGTTCCTGTGTTGGCTACTTTCGTGCTGTAGCTGCCACGGTACATGCTGAGTGCTGCAGGTAGGTGCTGCAGGGCAGATGATGCCGCATGGACATATTTGGACCTACACAACGGTACCGCAGGCCTGGCGCGTGCGTTTTTTGGCCACCGCTGGTTGTTCACCCTCACCAGCTCGCTCTCTCGCTCTAGGGTCTGATCTTCACATAGTTCTAATACATTCCAACCTCGGTGGCGGCTAACCTGTACAATAACACCCTTGCGCGCGTTTTCCCTTTCAACAATTTTCGCCGCAGGGCTACAAGTTCAACGTGTTCTACCCAGACCTGATCGATCGCGAGGATACCCCCAAGTATTTCTTGGAGAAGGCGGATCACCCCGGCTTTGCCATCCTCCGATTCCACGCCGGCCCTCCGTACGAAGACATCGCCTTCAAGGTAATATGGACTATCTAGACTATGCTTCAAGCCCACGCGCTTTTTTTCATGTACAGTGTAGGAGTCCTGTTGCTCTTCGTCGGTTGTTTCGATGAACGTGGAATTCGTTTTTCTTTTTTGGGTCCTACACCCGTCCGTGGGACTGGGCGTTCCTCTGGCATACCTCCTTTTGGCGTTGCAAAAAAGTGATTAGTACTTATTCAGTCTACACTAAGCCGATAGCGACAGGAAGTGTACCACAATACAGGCCTTCCAACACGATCAGACTCGTGGGTGTGTAGAAATCGGTGACAATGCGTGCTCTATTTTCCCTCCCCTCACGTATCTGTGCTGCTGCCAACGTCAGATCATCAACCGAGAGTGGGAGTTTGGACGCAAGCGAGGTTACCGCTGTGTGTTCGAGCGCGGTGTACTCTCTCTCTACTTCAACTTCAAAAGCCTTTGGTATCGCAAGTAGTATGCATACATGTATGTATGGGGTACACGCACTCTTCGCCTGCTGGCGTACCTCGGGAATCCGTCGCGGTCTTTCCTACTGCTGTAGTCCGACAAGTTTGTGTATCGCAAGGTGCGGTAAGTTTTGGTGTTGAGTGTTTCAAGTAGTCCTGCACGAGGCGCGGCCCTTTGTTAGCTCGTGGCGCGCCGGTTGTCCGAATGGCGAAAGGCCTGCTATGGGCGTTTTCTGGATTTTCGGCCTCGAAATATCGTGTTGGCTCTTGTTTCGGATATGCTGTGCGCTATGTAGACGCCGCATGGCAGTGCAGGAGCATCGTAAGCGCATGGGCCGAGGATTGGCACGGCAACCGGCGTCGTATCGGTTATGACGCTTTGGCGGAAACGATGCCTACCTTTTTTAACCCTCGAGACACTTCGATGAAGCGGATTATGTACAGTAGCCTAGCAGTGAAGCTGTAGATGTAGTCTTAAGCAGCCCGCTGTGCATTGATAGATGCACAACGCGTGTTGTTGTGGATTCCGTCCTATCGGGTCCCGAATCCCGATCAGGCGGACGTGAAGGTTGACTGAGAATTTTGGAGTACATGTTGTGGGATCACGTTGTTGGAGGGAGTTATGTAGCCTTGGATTGCGTAACCGCATCTGTTTTGTCTACGCCTCTTCCTTGCGTCTATCCAAACCGCTGCGCGCCTGACGCTGGTCCCCGGAACTCTGCGAGAAATCTGGCGCGTTACGTGCGTCCGTACAGCAGCCGCTGTTTTTCATGCCTGCTCACGATGACGATGCGTGCGTGCTGTTGTTCACGAAGAAAAGGACAAAAGGGACGCAGGGCAAAGACACAATGACTACAACAGCGTGGAAACATCAGCTAGAACGATGCAGCGGTGGTACCAGTAGCAGTGAGCAGTACAATAAACGCATACAACTTAGAGAACGCCGAACCACCAGTCGAAACGTCGAAACGCCCAATGAAAGGTTCCATCCGAGGCTTTGTTCCTCCTCGGCGCATCCGCATCCCGCCGCAGTTCTACGACAGCTCCGGTACATGTCACAACAATCACCACCACGCCGCACTCCGCACTCCCGCACGAAAAACGTCGAGGGTGATGAATCCGTGACGAGGCGAAGAAAATATGAAAAAATGTTGTTTTCACAGGATCCACGAACGGCCCAGAGATGAAATCGAGGTGAGAGCAAGTAGCAGCGTCAAGAACAGCAGCTTCCACAACTGCCGTTGACGTCGACCAGAGATCGGACGGGAGGCAGCAAACTGCTGTTGTTCGATTGTATGAAGCAAAAAAGGCAGGGTTCGTGGTTATTGGTGATCATCTGCACAAAAATGGGCGCATGAAACCAAAACACGACTGTCTGTGCATATTCCACCACAGCGACCACAAGACTTCTGTCACCCCTGTCAAACACAGCAGCAGTGATTGGTTCAACGACTTTCCGGTGATCGCTTTTGGTCATTGGTTTCTGTGGAACATTTTCGTCTCCGCATCCATAAAGTCTATGCATGAACGCAGCAAGCTATGGGCTCTTCTAGATGGCTTGGACAGATAGAGCTGTTGTTGTGTTGTGGAGACCTCTTCTCCAAAAATACTCCTTGTCCCAAGGGTGGAGCCAAAGTGTGCCCGCTGCCTCGCCTTGGGGAGGAGGTCCAACTGAACCTCACCTTCTAACCACCTCAAAACATTAACAGCAGGTATTGTAAATATATATTTAGTGCATTTGGGTGTAAGTTTTTCCCTTGTCCCTCTCAGGAGAGACGCTCCACCTTGATCACCCCCCGCTGTGGGTTTGGCGCCTTGCACGGCGTTTGACGTATTTGCTGGACATTGAAACGCTTCCAGGAGTCGCTGCTGCCATCATTTCTTTTCTACGGGCCAGATGCCTCCCCCGCGATTTTTTTTTTCATCCGCGCGTTGGTGTTCTCCGCACTGCCGTCATGTCTATCTTAGTCATAGAGGAAAGGCGCCCGCGTTGCCGTAATTTTGACTCCATGCAACTCGTGCGTAAGCCCAACAACCCACGTCTTTCAATCAAGCCAGCAACCTGCTGCGTTTTTTGAAAGAGGTGGGTTTGCTTTTTTTCACAGGCGTTGTTTTCGATGTGAATTCGCCCCTGCCATGAGGGACAGGCTTGTCTCTGGCGCAGCAAGCGAGAGGAATGGACGTAATGCTGTTCAAGTTCTCGTACTCTGTTATCAATTAATACCAGGCATTGTCCTCGGCCCTCCGTTGACAAGACGTTTCTCTCAGCGCTGCAATTCCGGGAGCTCTCTGGAGCTCTCACAGAGAAGTATTCTCGTTTTGCGGTACACCTCCGTGTTCCTGTCTCTCTGCCTCCCGTCTTCAACCTGCGTCCCTCTCGCCCGCTCAGGGGAAACCAGACCAACCGGTCACGGTACATGCTGTCTATGCACGAGGACTTTCGTCTTCGACTGTTACCATAGAAGTATGTTTTTTCCCTCTCGCCTCCGCTCGCAGTCCACGCCTTGTATGTGTAGCGGAAGTTGGCTACGTTCTATCTACGTGGCATGTGGCTCCTCTGTGCCCATCTCTCCCTGTCTCTCCCCTTTTTGTGTCTCGATCGATACAGTACACCTGCCGATCACCCCGCCACCAATCCTTCTACTCGCGGTACCTGCAGTCATTTTTGAGGGGTGGTCGCGGCAGTGTTATTTTTATCCTGAGCAACGATTAGCAAGCTATCCCGCTTTCCTCGGCAGTCGCGCGAAGCGACAATCACCTGAAAATGTGTAAATAAGACACGACGGACAGGCAGGATGTATCTACCGGTGTGCCATTGCTTCGTGGTTCGATGTCGGTGTGTAGTCAACAATAAACACATGTTATTGTAGTGTCAGACACGGAAGGCATTTTTGCAAGCGTCCTATTTCGGATCTGTACCACATCACGGGTACCCTCTAGTACGGTTTTGACCCATGAATCACTCGCAGCAGCGTTTTCGCGAAGAACGAAAAATATGAAGAAATAACTTGTTCCATCAACAACAAGTACTTACTTTGTTCGATACAACGCTCCCCCGCTCCCCCGCAAATTTTTCGTGGTCCAATCAATCTAAACGCCAACATGGATAACTCGTCTTCCAATGATGTAGGTACATTGTACTGTAGAGTCAGACACGATTCTTAAACAATGGGCCTACCGCTGTACATAGCTCTCTGTCATTCACATGGAGTTTTTTTTTCAGCGTGTGTTGTTGACTGTATTGACTTTTTCCTTGAAATCGCTCAATTCGGGCGGAGACCCCAAGCGCCGGAGACCCAAAGCACCAACAACCTCGTGCCTCCAAGTTTTATCTGGCCTTTTCAAGATCGGACAAACTAGAAACTCCAGACTTTGCAACCAGACGTGTTGGCCTGGACGATGGCACGTGTCCATGTTATATGTAATCTTGACTACGTCGTCCACGCGCATCAGCAATGTCCTATGCTTGGTGGGATTTTGCGAGGGAACAGAGTTGGACGGTCGTTCTTCATGTTGGAAAACGGTCCCTGCCTTTGTTACTCGTGACAACTCAAGCTGGATTGGTTGTGTGTGTGTTTCTACATCGCAGCGAAACGGCATTACATCTCGCGACTGTGCGTGGCATACCTCGGAGTATTTTACTCGTCAGAGTACGTATGGCAAAAGTCTAATCTCCGGTGCGATGAAGTGGTCGGCTACTGTTTACTGGTTTCTGGAAAGCAAAATCACAGGACATTCTCCTCCGATGAATTCGTCAGCAGTTGGCTGTATTCATCTCTTGCCTGTTGCCATAAATATGCACCACGGAAAAAGGCATCATTCGCTGTTGCGTTCGGCGGTTTCATCGTGACTTGTGTTTGGCAGTGTCATGTTTGACTGTAGCAAGCATTCGCTCACAACTCCGAAATCGTTGAGTTATGACCGCTCGCCGCTACCCCCGTCCTCCTCGTCTCTGCTTTCCTGCCGCCTAATTTTGCAGGGCAGAAAAGAGAGCATCTGCATGCGACGGACCCAAATGCTGCCCAACGCCTGGGGTAGCGCGAAAGCACTACCATCCCATGGATCCTGCAACGCAAAAACCGGCTACGGGGGTGGCGTGGTGGAGGTGCGTTGCGTCACGAATGGCCGGCCTGTAGTATTTTTTTTTTTCTTCGGGGACTGGTGGTCAGTTTCTACGGGCGCATTTCACCCCTTTCCTTGCCACGGCATGGTCGATGAAACTCCAACGTTGCTATGTATCCAAAGTTACCTGCGTCTGAGTATCGACGTTGCGCCCACTCTGCCCACGCTTCATCCCGCCCCATGCTCAGCCCACGACTGGCCAAGAAGCCAATGAACGACGCGGCTGCTGCCACGGACATCACGCCGCCAACAACGAGCGCGCGCGGAAACGGGAAGCGCAAGGGCAGGGGCAAAGTGCCCGAGAAGGTGGGAAAACCGGAAATATTGCACATGAAAGAAGGCTTTTTGTGCCGTGCCAAACTTGAAACGACAAGGAAAAACAAGTAGTTGCAAGACGTGATAGCGGTGTTGGTTGTTAGCTGGGGTAATTCTCCTTGTTTGTTCGTCCTTATTTATGGACGGGAGCATTGATGTCAGTAGTAAACGGGAGTAAATCTATTATTGATGGTGCTGCTGCCTCCCCAACTTGAAGTTGGCGGGTTAAATGACCCAAACGAACTCAACTGCATCTGGCTCCTCTCACTGCTGTCTTGAACGCAATATTTGGGAGGAGGCCAAGGGCGGCGGGAAGGGGAAGGGCAAGCAGAAGGTGCCCAGGGTGGCGGCCGAAGCGGTGAGTAATGTCGCACATGAAATGAGGCAAGCGTGAAAGAAGGAAAACAAATCTTACAACATGTGACAGCGGTGTCGGTTGGTAGCTGGGGTAATTGTCCTGGTTTGTTCGTCCGCACTATTGACGGGAGCATTCAATAGACCCTTTCGGATTTTGTGTTTTGTTGGGTCAGACAAAATGCTCAGACAAAATAAAAGATGGTCAGATTTTTTGGAATCTGTAGCCGGTAACGGTTTTATTTGTCCGAGGCTGCCCCACTTTTCACCCACGGCTCAGACAAATACGTCTCACCAACCTCATTTTATCTGAGGCGTGGGTTCCTGTTCAGGAGGCCCAGATATTTGAGCAGCAACAGAGTAGCGTAAACCACACAAGATGGCATCGCAGGGTACAGACTCGTCCAAGCCTCATGTCGCCACCACCACCGATGCGGGCGGTGTGCGTCTAATGTGTAGGTATATGTGCTTATCGCTGTGGAAGAAACCGAGGTGAGGGTGTGATGAGACAAGGTTCACCAGCAGCCTCAAGAAGAGCAAGTTCCTTGCCTAGAATCAGTTCAGGAGAACACCCAGACCATGAGCTGTAGGCCACTCGAACTGCTGGAAGGTGGCCCAAAAGGTGCTTTTTGTTACTCTCTATCGGCGCCATCCTCTCTACACAACTGTTTCGGTTTGGAATGCTGCTTCAAGAATCGCTGTGGGAGGGGTGATTGTTCTAGGTTGAAGCTGCTGTTGCTGCTGCTTGCTGCTGCCGCAGCTAGCTAGCTGCTGCTGACCGTCGCCTCTCTCTTTCGGTTGATTGAAGCAGGACGCCACCTGAGCGGCTGAGAGTTTGCTTGCCAGAAGCCTTGACAGGGTGTTTCTCTGCGGTAGCAACACCCCGCTAGATGCTCCTGGCACCTTGGATGATAGATGGCAGCACCCAACCAAGCAAACCTATTTTCTTGCTTGGGAGAAGAAGAGGCTGGGGAACGGCGCGCACCAGTCTTTCGGCCAATCAGCGGCGGACCGTTGCCACGTCATGCCGAAAAAACATCTGAGCCTCTTTCCGGAACTTTTGATGATATGGGCAATTTGTCTGGGCATTTTGTCTGGGCAAAACGAAACATATTTCCGAAACGCCCCGATGTCAGTATCAAACGGGAGTAAATCTATCATCGATGGTGCTGCTTCCCCAACTTCACGTTGGCTGGCTGAACGGCCCAAACGACCTAACGGCACCTGACTCTCACTGTTATCATGCTTCGAGCAGTCGTAGAACATGGCACATCCTCTGCCACGCCTCTGGTGGCAGTTAGTTCCGTCGTGCTCTTGCCCTTGCTTTGTTCTTGCTCTTGCTGTCTTCATTTCTTTGGTGCTGGTGTGCTGTCCGGAGGTTAGACAGGTCAGGCCATGCGTGTGCATCGCCACTTCCAACTGATATCCCTGGCCGACCTCGGTGTTTGTCTGTTTTCCTTCCCGCCCGGTCCGCATCTTCTGGTGTGGACCCCTGACACCGTCGATGGAACCCCTTCCGCTACCGCCTGCACTACCGTCGCCTCCTGCGGGAACGGGTCGCAAATAGATCCCGAAGAAGCTCCCGCGGGTTGGTGACGAATTTCAGGTGAGGGGTACGGGTGCAGCCTAGAAACGAAGACCAAGACGACTGTTCGAAGGTTGTTGCGGCAGGAGGTGGAGATCGTAATGCCAAGGCTTCCTCTCGCTGTGCGTGCTTTGGACAGATGACATATGATGAGGTTTGCTGACACTCTCATCGCATCGCGGAAATCGAATCACCACGCACACGTGTTTCGCTTCACGACAAGCAAAGAAGGCTACATCCGTGTTGGTGGGTTTGATTGCTTATTTCGTGTTGTGGAGCAAACGGCCAGCTTTTTCGGAGGGGTGCTCTGTGTTCCAATTATTGTGAATGCGTTTGGCGTCCTCTCACTGCTGTCCTTGGCCTGAATGTTTTGGAAGCCGTATCGATGTTGGTCTGTTGGGGGATTTTTGTTTTTCCGTGACGATCGACGATCTGCTATGCTACAGTAGTACTGCAGACTCCTGTCGGTGGGTGCCGGGTCGCACACTTGGTATCTTCTACCATCTGTGCAGTTGGGCATGGGGGCGGGGGGTTGCTAGAACAAGACCCGAGTCAGGACCAATACCTTAAGGCGGCTTGCGATTCACTGCTGCTATACCCCACCTCCTTCTTGCTTGTGGCAGGCGGTGCTGCCCCCGTGGCCCCCGCTCGGGGCACGACCTAGGGCGGACGTACACAAGAGGCGCAAGCCGTGGGGCGCCCCGTCCGAAGAGGACAAGGTACATACGGGGACGGTCGTGATGTGTGTGGCCGGAGCGGGGGGCAAGGGACGAGAAAACACAACTGATTTTTTATTTTTGCATAAGGTTCCGTCGGAACAAGATGAATGGTAGTTCTATCGGTTGTATGCCTTTGTCCAAGTAAGGATGTGCCGGCATTGGAAGCAGAAAATTTCTACGATTGTCAAGCGGTTCAGGCTCAAGATGGCAGCAGCAGACTACGGTACAGGAGAGGTCGTAGCTGTAGGTGGTACATGTATCGCGTGCACGTCCAAGTAGAATCCTAGGTGGTTGTGTTTCCCCGCATAGTTGTGTGGTGAATCCACAACCGGCCGGTCGGCTCTCTCTCCGTCCTGTACAGCACAAGACGTGTTGCTTTGATAATATTTTGTCATAGCGACGCCACCAATGACAACACAAGAGCAAGATGCAAGCAGCGTGACGCCCCAGCAGTAACAAATGAAGTTGTTTGTCGTGCGCGGTTCCTTCTTTCCTGCGGCAGTCCATGGACCTCTTTACGGTCCAACTCCTGACGGAGTTGCGGACGGACATCTCCGAGGACGAGGTATGAGAAACGCGGGCAAGAAAGGATAGTGCATAGGGGGGGAGGAGGTGCCCATGATCGGAGAATGTATGGTGCAGGTGTTGTTGTGTACACGCTGTCTCCCACGTGTACCAGGTCCGTATCACCATAGAGTAGGTTTCGCCTAGCAAACAGGGAGGCTCATCCAAGGCCTTGTTTCATGTAGCGTACGTATTTGCACTCTCAGTACGCGTCGAATCTTCAAAGTCAGGTGTCGGCGGCAACCAATCCTGTTTGATTGTGGCTGGTATGCAGTAAACGGCCGTTCGTGGACAACTCGTATTCGTTCGATTCACAGCACTGAAATCGGAGTGGGGCTTCCGAAACCTGCATGCATTATCGGGCTCTTTTCTTCTCGTGGTTAATCTCTCGGTCTTATCATCCCCCCACTCGAAACGATTCGATCGTCGCGGCGCGTCTTCGTCCTCCCTGTCCCCTCCCTCCACTAGGTCCTGGAGGCCCTCCGCGCCACGGAGGGAATGGGGATCGGCTACCGCCGATTCACCCACGCGCGCGCTAGTCTGGCGCAAAAGGTGGCCGACAAGGCCCAAGCCACCGCCGCCGCCGCCGCCAACGCCGCCTCTGCGGGATCCGCCCTCAGCATGTGGGTAAAGGCGACAATCGCCGGCTCCGTGGCCATCTCCAAGAGCGCGGTTGCCGCCGCCGCCTCTGAGGAGAACGCGCCTCCTCAGAGGCGGCGGCGGCGGCGGTGGCTTGGGCCTTGTCGGCCACCTTTTGCGCCAGACTAGCGCGCGCGTGGGTGAATCGGCGGTAGCCGATCCCCATTCCCTCCGTGGCGCGGAGGGCCTCCAGGACCTAGTGGAGGGAGGGGACAGGGAGGACGAAGACGCGCCGCGACGATCGAATCGTTTCGAGTGGGGGGATGATAAGACCGCGAGACTATATACGAGCAGAAAAGAGCCCGACATCGTATGTAGGCTTCGGAAGCCTTCTACTCCGGCTTCAGTGCTGTGAAACAAACGAACAACGACTTCTACACGAGCGGGACGTTTACTGCATACCAGCCACAATCGAACAGGATTGGTTGCCGCCGACACCTGACTTTGAAGCTTCGACGCGTACTGAGTGTGCAAATACGTACGCTACATGATACAAGGCCTTGGATGAGCCTCCCTGTTTGCTAGACGAAACCTACTCTATGGTAATACGGACCTGGTACACGTGGGAGACAGCGTGTACACAACAACACCTGCACCATACATTCTCCGATCATGGGCACCTCCTCCCCCCCTATGCACTATCCTTTCTTGCCCGCGTTTCTCATACCTCGTCCTCGGAGATGTCCGTCCGCAACTCCGTCAGGAGTTGGACCGTAAAGAGGTCNCGCATTCGTTTGATTAACAGCACTGAAATCGGAGTGGGGCTTCCGAAACCTGCATGCATTATCGGGCTCTTTTCTGCTCGTGGTTAATCTCTCGGTCTTATCATACCCCCACTCGAAACGATTCGATCGTTGTGGCGTGTCTTCGTACCCCCTGTCCCCTCCCTCCACTAGGTCCTGGAGGCCCTCCGCGCCACGGAGAGATTGGCAACCGGTTACCCGTGGTTCACATCAATACGCGCTAATCTGGTGCAGAAGGTGGCCGTCACGGGCGAAGCAACCGCCGCCGCCGTCGCCGCCGCCAACGCGCCAAAGGTCACCAGCCTGTGGGCAAACGCTGTAATCGCCGTCGCGGTGTCGATATCGAAGAGCGCGGTTGCCGCCGCCGCCTCTGAGGTGGCGTGTACCGCGTTCTCCTCTGGAGGGGGTGCCTTCTCTGCTGGAGTATCCTCCTCCGTCGGAGCTGGTGGCACGTCTGTTGCCGCCTCTTCCTCCGCCGTCCCCTCTGCGGAGGCATCTGCCGTCGCCTCCTCGGGTGCCTCTTCCTCTAGCGAGGCTGCTGATGCGTCTGCGGCATGACTGATCTGGGGAGGGTCCGCACGCCTGCGGCTGTATGTATATTATTGTCCATCTCTCTTCGTGTAGAGTAATTGGCCGACTGAAGATGAGCGTGGGGGGTTGTAGTGACATCGGTGTTGGCGTTGTGGGGTCGCCTGTTGGGTGCCCTCGTAAGTTTGTGGTGTTGGTGGGTGCGGTAACAGTGGATGAAACTCGTCGCGAAACGCGAAACCAATTTACTTTGCTACAAATGAGAGTGACCCGTTTGTTGTCCGTACTACGGTACCCATTTGGAAGGTTTAGGGGAAAGTTGCATGTTATTTTTTTTTTTACGTTCATCCATCTCGTTTGCATGTATGTGGTAATTCATGGCTTTGCATCCTTCAGACTGTCTGGTGTTTTTGTTTTTTAGTGGATCGCATATCCCGGCTACAGCCATAGAAAACGAACAGACGTTTCCCTGGAATGTGCACTGCTGTATATTAGGTGGACTTCCTTATTAGAGGGAATCCACGTGTTGTTGAACTGACGTGAAATGATGACATTTCACGAAATTTTGACGTGAACATGTTCCGCCGCTTTTTTGGGGGCAAACTCTGACGTCGATTTTTTTTCCAAGTCGCGTCAAAACACAAAACCCCGCGAAAGGAATGACGCTTCAAACATCGCTAGACTGGCACACACACGCTTGCGCTGTTACCGTCACCAAATCACGAAAGGGGCGCCGTCAGCATCGAAAACATTGCATTGTCGACCACGCCTGCCTCCTGATTGCTCCTAGCGCTCCAGCACACATAACACACATACGTCTGGGAGAATTCTCACGGCGGCGCAGTGGCCAGACTCGCGTTTTCGGCGCGCGCGTTCGGTAGGTTCGGTAGGTGCGCAGTCGAGATTGCGCACGGGCTTTCAGCAGCAAAAGGAGGCTTAGGCAGTAGTCAAATAGGAGTCCCGCCCTCGAACGGAACACAGATAGAGGAGTAAGGGAGGGTGCACGGACGTGGCCGGTCAGTGGGTGCATCTCGCCGGCCCCCTCGCGGGGTTGGGTGCTCTGCTGCCTCAGTGACATTGGTACACAGCAGCAGCAGCAGTGCAGCGTGCAGCTGCTCCAGCAACAACGGTTTGACGCCTGGGAAGTCGCCGCGGCAAAGGAAGGAAGGTCGGTGGGATGAGGAGCAGGGATATACAGCAAGTCTCCTTGGAGCCACCCAGTCTCCTGGGAGCCTGGGGCAAGTGTGGGAGTGTGGATGTTCGCTTCGGCATGTCGACCTTGTGGGTTGCAGCCCGAACCAACTCTGGGTCGCCTCCACACTACACTGCACCATTTTTTTTTCCTGTCAGGTACCAAGGGGCACACGCGGTGCGATTTTTTTCGCGTCAAAACCCTGAACCGTTACTTATTAATGTTGGCGTCAATCCTCAAAGGTCAAAATTCCGCGTCATTCCATAGTGGATACCCTATATTGTGGGTGGGGGTTTCAATTCAAGGGTAGGTGTTGGGCCTGGTCTCCGCATGGCAGAACCTCGTGTGATTGTTGCAACGTGCACCCCGTGGTAAATCCGTGGCATGTATCATATCATGGAGTGATGACTGAAATTTAGTGCGGTGATGGTGTAGAATATTTAATAATCTGGTGGTGGTGTCGGGTCTGTTTTGACGACGACACGGGACCGCCACATGGTGATCGTGGAGGGTGGCTTGAATTCTTGGTTGTGATAGTAAATCAAACAGGCAAGCCATCCTTCCTGCTGTGTCGACGCTGTGGTGTGGTGTTCCGGCCGTAAGGAGTGATTGTCTCGTGGAGCACGCTGCCTGTCGTTGAAATGTTGTTTGGGAAGAACACAAGGGATTAGGATTGTACAGTTCCACTTGGTAAGGGAGAATGTGGGTGTGGGTATGGGATAGGTTGTGCTCCTGCAAAGCTGAAGCTTGCAACGTGGTGCGATATGCGTTGTCGATGCTCGTTGTGAAGGCAGATAGGGATGCGAGCAATCCGCGTGGTGAGGAAGCAAGTTTTAATCAACTGTACTTGAAGTACAAAGTATCATGAAAATATAAGAAAAAAACGTGCATGCGCAGGAAGCCTGGCTGTTGTTTGATGTGGTGATTGTGGTGCGGTGACGTGTCGACTTTGGCCTACAATACCTGTGTCGTGTTTCCTACTTCTTTTTTTATGGCTTGCTCGAGCAATGGTGGCGTGTAGCGTGACGTGGCGATAGGGTGACTTCGATATGGGTTTACAATTCTGTGCTCTTCGAGCGTTAGAACCAAGGGGTTGTGGTGACGTTTCATGTGTCGATGGTTCACAGCAACAGCGAAGGACGGTGTGCGAATGGCAGGGGCTGATTGGTGATACAAAGGAGTTGGCGGCCGAGTTGTGGCATACCAGTAGCAAATGCAAGCGCTCGTGGGGGACTGCTTGCGGTGTTGGCTGTTGGTCGGTAAGACTGGGGGACGGGAGGGTTGAACGTACGTGATCGTGCATGCATGTTGAACGTCACGGGAGCTGCGTACCCTTCCTGGCTCAGCTGTACTTGCAGGTGTTGCGGCTTGGCGCAACAGGTGCTTGGCATGAGGTGGTTGATTGTACGATAGGTGTCGGGTGCTTTTTTCCGTGTCTGAAGACTACAGCAGTACCGGTAAGTCGATATGATACGATTGTTTCCATATTTGGGGGTCAGGTTGCAAGTGAATTTCCGTGTCAGGACAAATAAAAATGGAGGGAGAAACTAACATGAGAGACCTACGTGACACTGATTAGTTTCACATTGTCGAGAAGAGCGAGTGGGTGCCCAGACAACGCGACAGACCGGATGCCCTCCACGTTCCCAAGGGAGGAGTTTGAACCGTTATCATCTCACGCTGCTGGGCGGACCATGTACCTCTATCGAAGTTGTTTGTACCAGGTATTATATCATGCGGGACAGCAGCGCGGAGGCGTCGACCATGTCTGTGTGTACATGTAGCTACAGAATAGTCCGTTCCAGTCCCGCAACTTCCTATCAATTCCTTACGCCATTGATTGAATATGGTCCCTCATAGATGCGAACGCATGAAGTTACTGTGATGTGTTCCATCATATCCATAGGAAATTGATCCTCGTCTACGGCGGTAGCATGCGACTGCAGGCTCACATGTATTTCCACCTCTGACTTCATTGTTATTTTGTTCTAGGTGCCTGAGGTTGCGCTTCACCCGAGAGTCATTCGCACCGATCGGTTTATCACATACTTGCTGGAATATACACCGCACGAATCACATCCTTCCGCTGAGTGTTTGCTGACAGATCAACGGAACAGCATGGTGATTTCCTGTGCTCGGCAGAACGGCGTGGACAGGCCATGACCGATCTGAATGAACATGATGATCTGGACGACCCGCACCACCAGCTGAAATTTTTGCGCGTGGTGTTTGCCCACAGGAACCACTCAGAATACGTTCCAAACAGGCAAAGGGCCGAGGGGAACAGTTCAGAGACAGAGGTATCAGAGACTGACTACTCGGTAGTATCTCCAACCGGCTCTCTCTGTTCAATTATATAGCGATGATCCACGGGGTATGTAGATCAAGAGACGCACGATCGGGGGCCCTGAAGTATGTATTGGGGGACGGGGTATGTGTGGAAGATGTCGACCAGATCTCCGGAGAAGATTCACCGACAGCATCGCCCACTACCAACAGGCAGTTGAACGAGGAACGGTGATAGACGCTACTCAAGCTTCGTGACTGCCCACAGCGTCTTCATGTTGACTGGTGCAGGTCTATGTAGGCAAAGCCGGAGGTGAGAGAGAAGGTTGCTGGTTGTCTAACAAAGCAAAAGCCTCTGTTGTTGCACCTGGTGAACTGGTCTACTGTATGCATCTGTTGTCGACAACGCTCAGCAGCAACGCAGGAACTTCGCCCTCCCCGTGCCACACGTAACTTCACTAGCTCCTTCTCCCTCCGTTTTTGGCCTTCGTAAGGCTCGTGGGCCGTGTGCACGACAATGGCCCCTCGCTAGCAGCACTAGCAATAGCAGCAAACCGGTTGGCACGCCATGACGGTAGTAGCGACAGCAGCAAGAGGACCTGTCGTGGGGACCTGAGGCCGCCACAGCACCTACTGCAGGCGCAAACGTTGCACGTTCCGGCACTGCAGCAGCGGGGCCACAGGAGTAGTAGCATCACCAGGCTTGGAGGAGACGGTGGCACAATTGGAGTTGCTGCTTTCGGTGGGGGGCGCGGTCTAGACTTAGCAGCCTGGAGAGGAGCGGCGGCGGCAGGCGGGACGGTTGGGGCTCGACGGAGCTTTGGGGGGTGAGTTGTGGGGGGAACCAAGGTTGGGATGTCACTGCATACATTCCTGCTGTGCATGGTATGTACAGGAGGTGGTCTCTGCTCCCATTTGGGATCACTCAGGCAGCATCCGAGTGTGGTGCATTGGTCAGACTGCTCGAACTGTGCCTTCTTTGAGCTCTTCACGTTTCAATTCGACATCTGAAGAGCAGTATAACAGCGACATCTGGGGAGGCAGGACACTACAGCAGCTACAGCAGTACAGGCCTGGCCGCATCTACGCCAGTCGGTGCCTTATACAGCAGCACCGTTGACTGATAAGCCCACACGGCTGCTCGATACTGTCCTTCTACAGTAGTAGCATGTAGTCCATCTTACATAGATTATCTAGGAAAGCTCCGCTCAAAGGGAATAAAATCAAATCAACGTACATGTAGGGCGCGGTCTTGCTATGAAGCGGTCTCCATGTACATGTTGCCTATGGGCAGCGTGTGGCCTCTCCATTGGGTTGTTGGGGGCATGCTTAGCACGTCAGGTTTGCGAAGAATACATGTGCCAACGGGGTTCAAAGAAGATTGACCTTTTTGTGGTATGGTGTTCACAACCCGATGCCATATGGGACTACTATGCACCCAATTGGACACGTTCTCATGTTGGCTTTTTCGACCTCCAATCGCATTAATATGCCGCAATCAGCAGTCACGGAATGTAGCCGTCGGACGAAACCGCTTGTTGGGGGGGGGGTGTACTCATAGTCGCGCATGCCGTAGTCGTTAGACCATTGACCTCGCATCCCTACAAAGCCGGGACGGAGTACGCCGGGTTCTCACCGGACCAGGCTCTCACATCACCAAGCGCGAAGCGCCGTGAGGTATTCGGCAAGTCGCATGAAGGGTGCGCTGCATCCTGCTAAGGGTGTTCGGCATCTTGTGCTTACTTCCTTGCGTACGAATGACAGCTGCGTATGACTTAATTAATTTTCTGGTGCTTTCACTTCCAGATACACTTGTAAGCACTGTGTAACTGCCTCGAGGGTGCTTGACCATTTTAACACAACGTGGTGCGATCATCTACCTTGCGCGGAGTGAGGTTTCTCCACCCCGCACAACACGATCCACTCGACCACCATTATGGGTACCGCCAAAAAAGGAAACAGAGGTAAAAAAAAAACGGTAACCTGGTTGCCGAGCTCAAGAAGTGAATTGGCTTGTTTTACAACGTCGTTGCCAAGCGACGAAAACCCAATCCCGATGNGACGAAAACCCAACCCCGATGACAAACACCGGGGGGGGCGGCTTGTTTAACAACGTCGTTGCCAAGCGACGAAAGCCCAACCCCGATGGTAAACGCCGGGGGCAAAACCCTTGTTGGGGACGATATTAACGCTTGGTGCCTCTCTCGGGGGTCAAGCCGGGGCTGCAGTTGAGCCTCTCTCGGAACATCATGCCATCCCATGCGCTGTTGTGCCTACCTGCGCGATTGTTTCGGCACTCGTGAATTCACCAAGACCATTAACCCAGTTCTGCACCCTAGGAATAAGGATACTCTATAGCCACGACGGCGCTCGCTGAAGGAGAGGAACTTCCCGCACGGGGTGCCTGAATGAATCATGATACCAGTTGCAAACATCATGAAGGTTAAGGTTGCCGTCTCGAGCCAGGACTCATGCACTCTATCCTAGGAAGAATTACATTCTACCCAAGATCTGGTTCCGAACCAAGCGTTTTACGCTGTCGCCATGATAGATCAGTAGCTGAATACCACTCCATCCGTCGCAGCAGACATAGCAGGGACTAAATAACGGCTTGGGTCGGATCCAGGCTTGGCCTACGATGCGAACTTGGCCGATCACGCAGATTCAGATTCTGAAAGAGAGATGGCACCCCTAGCAGCAAAGCACTGAGTGTGGCGATCGACAAGCATCTCTTTGATGTTGTGCTGTGCCAAACCGCAGCTTCGCTGACCACGGGAAGATGTAAATGCAAGGCGACCACCATGGGTTGTGACTTCTCGTTCGAAAACAAGCACTTGTGCCTGCCGATGCTCCAGATGCTGCAATACGCCGGCTCTCGCTTCCGTGTCGAGATGTACACCTCAACACACTCTGGGTTCAGCTTGCAGCAGAGATTTCCCAGCGGCGAGGTCGCTGGAGTCTTGACAACCTTTAACGTAACCGTGTTTGTCGTTCAATAGGCGGAGCGGTGATGGCTTCCGGGCAGGAAGCAACGGCAACAGCAACGGCAGCGGCAGCGGCAGCGGCAGCGGCCGCGAGGACAGCGCTGGTTTTCCTGAGACGGGAGGAGCTGCCGACGGTGTGTGCTTCTTTGTCTGTCGCTCCGTGTCCTCCCTGCTTGCTGATTGGCTAGGTGTCTATCGTCCTGACAACCCCGTGTTGCCACCGGACGATAAGACATTGATTCTTCATTGCACATGTTGCGTACACGGAGGAAGTTGAATACTCGTACGGGCACGTGCGCAGCGTACCTCGTGGTGTCACATGTTTCACCTCAGCCGTGATCGCTAACAAGTGGCATGTAAGCACAGCATCGGCACGTTCCAGGTGTTGCAGGCTTTCCTTTTTCCAAACTACTGTCGTCCTTCCTTCAACACTAGCCGACTCGTTGATTGTGTGTTTTTTTTTTGTCTTCACTTCAAATCAGCGCTCACAGCACTAGTGCCGTTCACTCCAACCCGTGGTCACACAGAAGAGCCCCTCTCTACCCTCCCCTCCTGCAGTACTTTGCCTTCGAATTTTAATGCGAGAAGAGTTCAGCACTCTCTTCCCTCTGTGTACACACGAACGAGCGCTATCCACTAGGCCAGGAGCGGAAGCGAGAGAAAAACTCACGTTGCAAGAAAAGCTCGCTTACGCCGGGATACTAACTAGACCACCGGGGCGACCGGTCGGTATTGAATGCATGCCCATCAATCACCTGACTTAAAACACGGCAACGTGATTTTCGCTCATGAAGAGTTCGTCCGTATAACATCTTTCTCCCCTTCCCCTGTACAATATGTGCCGTTTTTTTTCCACGTGCCAACCCCACCCCGCAGCGGACGGGTGGTCCGCACCCCCGGACGCGTGGATGCCTGACGAGCCCCCCGCGGAGATACCGCAAGACGCCTCCATGCCGGGTTTTGACGCCGGGGAAGGCTTTTCTGTTGACTCGGCTGCCGCGGCGTTGGACGCTGTGGCAGGGGCGGCGCCGGACGCTTCCGCGATTGGCACGGCCATGACCGCCACGGGACTGTCCGCCGCGGACCTCGGCATGTACCCCCACCACCTCTTCATGCACATGATCGAGTGAGTTTTGTTTGATTTTATTTCATGTCATTTGTTTGTTGTTGTATCCGTCCCTCTGCGGGCGGGTGCCCGTTTTGTGGTGCACACGCCGCCGCCGTTCTTGAAGTGGAAGTATCCACCTTCGGCAAGCCCTTGGCATGTTGTGGGCATGGCCGTGTGGTGAGAGTCGCGCTCACTGCCGTATGCAACGAAGGTCTGAAGGGAATCTACTGCAGCAGATATAGCCTCACCGAGGTTTCAATTGTCCACCCTTGTAGCTGCGGTATCATGTGGATCATGTGGGGGATAGCCCGGTGGTGCACCCTCCGGGCTTGCGTTGCGTTGTTTGCGTTCATTTCGACCGCATGGCTGAGCTCGTTGAACCCCGTTGCACGTATCGCCCCCCTTCCATCTCCACTGAAGCACGGCAATAGCCCAATGAACGCGCGTACCATCGAGGTTTCATCTGCTCTCGATCCCGCTCCGTTGTCCCGCACTCCTGCTGACGAACGGTTGTGTATCTCTTGCCGCCGTTTTTTTTTGTCGTCCTCGCACATGGTACCGTAGTTACGTCCAAGCGACCGCCGGTGTGCCCTACTGGGAGGCGATCGTGATGGTCTCCGTTGCCGCTAGGATAGTGGTGCTGCCGGCCGTGGCAACTTTTGTGAGCTAAGAACGATTGTTTGTGTCGTTGGTTTGGGGTACGACAGAAGAAGCCCGCCAAGAACACGGGTATAGACGGTGGGAGGGGTTGATACAACGACGCAGAGGGAACAGCAGGCAGTACACGAAGCATGCTTCGGGTAGTAAGAGTTGAGTTGGGGGATGCTCACGAGGGGGTGTTGCAGAAGGTACAGGACATGCGGAGGCGTCGGCGGTGGCGGCTAGCTTCTGCAATCGAAGTTCTGTGTCCATGCACGGTGGCTCAAGCTGCGTCTGGAGCACACCCACGGCTGTACAGTAGCGCGAGCGGGCGGCCCTGCACCTGGCTGGCGTGACGTACTCGACCATCTTGCCCTCAACATTGCACTTTGGATGCCCCTGCATTTACCAAGTTCCACAGAACACTTCGCAGAAAGCGGCCTGTTTGCCGTCAGCGTCACGCCATGCCGACCAACTAGTTCCCCGCGGCTGTTGATCTTTCTATATCGTGCTACGTTATGGTTACGAATTTGGGGGTCTACGCTTGTGCATCGCCTGGCACGGGCAAAATTGGTGGGCATGGTACGTTGTTGATAGCGCACGTTGTTTGGTCCGTTTTTTTTCGTCTCGAGCTTCCCCTTCTTGCCATCCTCGACTTGACTGCTTTCGTCATGCATCTTTTGGTGATCTTGGTGGCTTTGTTTCTTTCTTGAACTAGCTCGGCATGTCCAAGCGCCTGAACATGATCAAGCCGGAAATGGCGGTGCATCAAGGAAAGATGCAGGACATCAAGAACAGGGTGAGTGTAAGACGTAGCACTGCATTCTGAGACCGTTAAACCTTGGGCGTATTGGTCGTCTTGTGCTTGTGCCTTCTACAGCAGTGCGGCGCATGTCAGACTGCTGTGCCTCGAGAGCTCCAGAAGGAACAGGTAGCTTCGAGAACACGGGACCCATAATATTTGTAACGATCGACCGCTGAGGCTGGTTATGACCAATACCACGACAAGATTTTCTTCCGCACAAAAAGTTCCGAGGGCAATCTTTGCTTGCCATCCGCACCATGGATGACCATCATTGACCGATATCCTCCGCGGACCTGGTCTGGTCAACTTTGTAGTTGCTCTAATCTTGGTGGGTGGTGGGACTGTGGGAGTCGCGATTGCCGGTACCTTTGTTGCCTGCTGAGGGAGGACTAAAGGGGTTGACACGAAGCGAGTGCGTACACGACAGGTCGCAGTAGGGAAAATGTTTGAAGGGCACCCGCGGTGGGTTGTTTGTGGACGGTCCATGATTACTCGTTGCCCCCGTAGCTCGAATTTCTTCTCGTGAAGCAGCCGGCGTCGCTACCCTCAACAGCGCCCACGACATCCCAAGAGGTTGCAGGCTGCGTGTGTACAGGTCTTGCGAGCCTATACATTAGTTTGCTGCTGCCTTTGCATCGCCTACCGTATGGCTCACGTGTCGTGTCTCTCTTGCTCTTGACTTGTCGCACGCCTCTCTCCTGAATCGAAACCCAGATGGAGGCCAACCCGGAGGTTAAGGAAGCCGCGATGGCGGAGATGATGCTCGTTTCGCAGGAGATGGGGAACCTGCTCAAGCAACACAGGATCCACTTCCCCAAGATGATGCTGTCCATGTTTGCGCAGTTCCCGGTGTTCATCTCGCTCTTCCTCGCCACTAGAGATGTGAGACATGCGATGGTTCGTGTATCGCCATTGTCGTTGTCAATGTTTTATCTCACGGTGTTCTTTCACTGTACAGCCGTATGGCAGTAGTACGATTTGATTGGTCGAGTGTTGGTTGGCTGACTTGGGCTGTTTCGAGCTTGTGATATCATATTCATCGATGGGTTGATGCCGGATGGATTGACGTTAATTTGGTTCGGGTGGCTGGCAGCCCGTCCACCTCAAGCCAAGACAACTTCCAGTTCATGACGAAACGCCTGTGATAGTCCTCCCTGGAGACGAGAGAAGGAAAACGACAAGTAGACGCCGGGCGCCTGTGGTACAAGGTGATATTCTACAGTAGCTCTTGTGGCGCTTGGTTTGGTGTTATCCTTTCTATGGCCATGTTTAGCCGTGCATGGGCGTGCGATCGTTCATCTCTTCCTTTCGTTCCCGCGTCGCCTGGTACTCCCAAACGCATGCGGGGGAACCGTTTTTGCTTCTTTTTCCGTTTGTTCTTCCCGTTCGGCACCCCTATTATACAGATGGGAATGTACTTCCCTGGCTACATGACAGGGGGCTTGGACTGGATGGTGAACTTGAGCGCGCCTGATCCCACATGGACGCTGCCCATTCTCACGTCCGGATCGATGATCGTGAGTCGAGCCGTGCCTCTATTATTGTATAAGCTTTGAGTTTTTTTTTTGGCGCACGTCGCAGGGCCTAGTTGACCCCGTTTGTACACCTAGTTACCTCCCGTCATGAGTTACAGTGAGTGATCTAAGGTTTCATCGACACGGTTCTCGCTTCCACCAACCGCTGCCAATAACCCATGGAGGAAAAATAAACGCGATTATGCTGGCGCTTTTTCCGTGCAGCGTGAAGAGGGCATGAGGGTATGTACTGCCGGCACAAGCCGCGATGCTTGTTGTACCGTGGTATGCAAGGCGTTGGGTAGTCAGTTGCTGCAAGGAGCGCCTGCACGCCTCCGTGGAAAGTCTGCAATAGGTTGCTGGCTGTACCTTTTCGTTCGCGTACAATCGTTGGTATGTGTATGACAACGTCTGACCTGACATCCAACCGAAAGGAATACCATGCGGTTGCTTCTTTCCCAATGCTCGGTGCTCGATAAACACACGTCGCTGTATTCTCACCACCTACCGCGCCTCTTGTTTTCTCTTGTCTGTCTGTCTGTCTGTCTGTCTGTCTGTCTGTCTGTCTGTCTGCCTGCCTGTCTGTCTGTCTGTTATTCTGTCTCTCTGTCTCTGTCTCTGTCTCTGTCTCTGTCTCTCTGTCTCTGTCTCTCTGTCTCTGTCTCTGTCTCTGTCTCTGTCTCTGTCTCTGTCTCTGTCTCTGTCTCTGTCTCTGTGTCTCTCTCTCTCTCTCTGATTCAAAATTCCGCAAACATGGCACCTACCGCAGCTCCTGATGGAACTGGGGTCCGACATGCCGGCCGCCCATGGCCCAGACAAGCCCAACTTCAACCCCAAGGTCATGTTCCGGGTGATGAGCATCGTCTTCGTGCCGGTGGCCTTCAGTATGCCCGCCGGTGTTCTCGTCTATTGGACGACCACAAACGTCTTCGGCATGCTGCAGCGGGGGCTGTTCGAGATGCGGCCGGTGCAGCAGGCCCTGGGGTGGCCGCTGCCCGAGGACATGCCGGCGCCCGCGGCTCCAGCCGACAAGAAGGTGCGTGGAGGGATGGCGATGAAAGGAAGTGCACTGATGACTTTCGAATTTTGTTTTTTCTCCTGGGGGTAAGAGCGGATGGTGACACGTGGTTCGGAATCCGGGTGAGGACTCTGGTGGCAAGGTTGTGGTTCGCGTATACACACGAGGAGTCTTTTTTCGCCTTTATGTGTTGTTTTCGGCTTTGCTTGTTGAATATCTGAGTGCGACATTATGCCATCTCTAGCGCGATCACTTTTGGCCTCTTGGCTGCTTGCAGCGTCTACGAACACAGTCATACGGTCTTATTCCTTCTGCCGTGAACAGCTTCGAACCGAGGTCACACAGAAGGATTCATTCCTACGCGGCGATCGAGTCCTTTTTTTCCGGAGAGCTTCAGCTGGTGCACCCTTTTAAAGCACCGCACCCACGAAATCACGAAATTTCAAGCTTTTTTATACCTCCACCTTCTTGTGTTAGTCTGGAGCACACAACGCTTATCTCTCCTGTGCTGGTCCTAACAGTAGATGGTTGTGTGTGTCGGAGAGATCCAGGAATTTGTGTTCTCTCGTCTGCGTTCGCTGACGCCCGGAGTGTACTGTTGTAGCGTCACTGACGGAAATGGATATCTTGGTTTTTGACCACCGGTAGGGTTGACATTGGCGTGGCCTATTTGTTGCATTGGCATGTAATGACGGCAACGTCAAGATCCTTCAACAGTAATGAAACCGACATCAACCAACTCGAAGCTCGTTGTTTTTTCGCAGGAACCTGCCGAGGCTGACTTCGCGAGCAAGGAGGACTTGGAGAGGTGGGGGGGTGGGGGGAAGGGGGCCTCTGGCGAGGCATCTAGGGCGGCAGCGGAGGCCGCGGAGCGGGCGAGAGAGGCTGTTGCAAAAGCTTCCAAGGTGGGTCAGGGGCATATTACGTTGGTCTCGATCCCGCTGGTTGCTGCTGTGCTCTATGGCTGCAATTCTTTTTTTGGCTTGGTTGTATTCTTTCGCACTTCGTCGAATTTTGTCTGTTGCCAAGATGGCCACGTGGTGTTCTATTGTAGCTCCGTCGGTGAGCTGCGACGTTTGCGTGATTGTTAGCTAGATGGCTATTGTTGTGGGTGGGCAACTATCGGTGCCTTCGAAGAGCGAAACGTCTTGACTACTTTTAGTATATATGCCCAGTCTCTTCTCGTCCCTGAAGGGACATGACGACTATATGTGTTCGCAATACCACCCAAGAACGGCATAGAACACGGTGAACACAGATTCAAGCCCTGGAGTAACTCAAAGCACTCGTCAACAGCGTCGAGTTCCAATGATGACAAATCTAGAGAGACAACAAACAGATTCAGCGAGGACAGTCCCAACAGCATTGAACGGGACAGAGCTCGTAGTTGTGAACGGTATTTGCAGAGACCCAAGTGCTACAACAGGACGCGACCCGAACATGCCGTATGGCCATTGTTGTATATCGCTTCACGTTGTATCCTTTTTTCGTTTTTGCTTGAAGGTTCGACACGAGGAGCTCAAGCGGCAGCATGGGGAGCGAAATAGGGAGGACGGCCCGAAGTAAGCACCGCCACTAGGCATTATTCAGTAGTGTGCGGCACGACTCACGAACCTGAGAGCTAGACTAGAAAGAAGTTCAGGCTCGAAATATGACAAGTTTGTGAACTCTACCTTCGGAACAGGTGCTCAGTGGAGAATACTAAAACTAATATAGGCGATGTTGGGGTACCCGCCGAGGCAAAAAGGGAACGAGCCTCTTTTCGAAGTATGAGGTTCTGACATGCGCTGGTGGCACGTACACGTGCTGAAAGTGGAACAAGAGAAGAGCCGCCCCGCGTTTTGGGCGTAGTTACTGCAGCACGAGAACGCTGTCCCTTCCTTTTGGATGTGTATGATTTGGCAGAGTGAACCTGTCGAGGTCCGTAGCGTGCGGAGGGTAGCTGGGGGTGGCCGAGAGTGAAATGATAGACATGAGCGTTTCTCAGCGCCAGATCGAGCGAATGGGAGTGAATGTTGTCTTTGTTGTCATCGTCCCCGATTGATGGTTCGACTATCGATACCTCCGGATGCCCCTGTCTGTCTTTCTTTCCAGCCGTGCGGGTCGTGGACGGTTCAGAGAAGGCTGTGTGTCTCGACTGCCTGAGTCGGGGCCGCGTATGGGGAGCGTGGGTAGCACCGAAGCGTTTTTCGACCCAAAGATCATGTCTATTTCCCAAAAATGGTGGTGGTTGCGACTCTGGCTCTTGGTGACGCATGTTTGTCAAGTTTGTGAAGTCATAGCATACTTCGAGAAGAACTCCCAAAACGAACAGTATGTACGCGGGTGCTTCGTTCGTTCTTACTACTTCGAGGAATATTGGGCCCGGTACAAAACCGTGGCTGGGTTGTTCAACTGTTTACTTCAGCATCGCCAGAACACTACATCCGCCTTACCTCTACTTTGGCTGTGTCTTCGATTATCTCCAGAGTGAAATGTCTCTCATTCCCTAGAAGTGAAGTGTGCACATGCTGCTCCCTCTCACTTCGATTTCGAAGGCCAGTACCGCAAGGCAAGGCGAACAATTCCTCCGTTGTGATCCCAGCTGGTTCTCCAAGCATTGCATACCAAGGGCCTCGCTGAGGTCGCTGCAAGCCGTGAACGATCAAGATAAAACAGTGTGTCCTGTCCATTACCGACGAAAACTCCCAAACCACGCGATTGGCGATCCGAGCACCAGCGCCGCGAGCAGCTATACATACCATCGCCCGCCTGGCCCGAGTGCCCCCGGCAGCAAGTTTGAGCTCAGTCGGTTCATTGCGTTCGCGTGCTGCTGTTGTTGAACCCGATAGCCAGAAGCACACCCTCGTCAGAGTCTCTCGCCGGAAACCTCGATCGTGGTTTTCATCGTTTGTGTTCTCTTCAGTGATTTGGCACAAATTGCTGCAGAATATATTTACGAATGACAGAACGGCGAACGTTACTACAGCATGTTGTAAACGGTCAACAAGTTCTCACGGCCGCCCCTCAGAGTTGAATTGTGCAAGTGCACCGCCGGGAGGCCTGCCGGTTGCTCGGTGATTCTCTATCCCGGCAAAACTTGAGCGATTCTCCAAACCTCATCTCAAGCGTCTTGAGTTGAACCCGTGTGACATCTCGCTGACTTCGTTCGTTGAGTGACACACTGACCTGCATCTTCCTTGAAACAGCAACCGATTATTGCCGGTTGTCGCGCGGTTAGGCCCGTTGGTCCCAACTGGTACGCCCGATTTCAACGTGAAACAAAGGAACTCCACTTGCCGAACCGAGATTTATGAATCTTCGACCCGAAAGTAAAGCGGCGCGACTTGTATAGTGTGTCGCGCCGCATGCCTGAAGGCATCCTCCGTGCGTTTCATTGAACTTCCCGACACCGTCCAAAAAAAACTCTTGAACAAGTTCGTTCGGGGTCATCCAAACTCCCTCCCAATGGAGAGATGAAGCAACGCAAAGTCCACGAACTCCGACCGTAGTCCAGATGAAGATATGACATGCCATACTCCGAATCTATCGCACGGCAGCGCACGAACTTCGAGATGACTTCACTAAAATAAGGCCAACGCCGATGATGGTGAGAGTCAAGGCGGCCATTCCAGGCCACCGCGGGGTGTAGCAAAGCTGAGTGGTTCACTCCCCTGCCCTATCTATTTGATCTGCATGGGTTGCGTGTACTCTCCTGACGTTCGTGTGTGGCGGTGGTGGGGGTGGACACGCCAAAAAACGCCAAAAATGTTGCGTCCACCGCAACTCCACCACACGCCCCGCCCAACTCCAGCCGTGTGAGGGACCCGTGATATCGACGGCTGCTGGAACTTGCAAACCACGACAGCAACAGCGAGGCAAACCGTGTACAGTGATGCATGTGCGACATTCACAAGAAATACACTCGATGTTCGCACTTTAATCGGGCCCGCTAACCGTAAATGATGCCACCCGATAGAAGTCGCACGAGCGGGAAAGATTCGCGATGTCGGCTTGAACCAGAGCACGCGTACAAGCCGATGCGCTAGTAGTGCTCATTACGAGCGAAAACATCTTTGCACTTTCCATCGTAGAAACTCTTCGGCAATCGATACGGTCGCCCCGGTGGTCTAGTGGTATCCTCGTAATCCGCTAGTCGCAGAGGTAGTGAGTTCATCATCCCCATGGAGTGAAAAATTTACGAAATGTGCGGGTGAAAGCGAAATATAGCTGACAAGCTCTCGTGAGTACCAAACTTCGACGTGAGCCCCGTTGACGAGGGAAAGGGACAGCTGGACCCTTCTCGCGATAAAAATAAATTTCAGCACGCACCGCAAGAGGAAGGTGGGGCATGAAAAGAAATAACAAGAAGAAAAAAGCCCTGGTGTTTACCCCTCTTCCTGTGTTGGCCCTGGATGGTTGAAGTTGTACGAAAAAATACACTGAAAAGTGTAGTACTCTTCATATGCTACGCTGAAAAGTGTAGTACACGTCTCACCACGAAAGATGGGGGGACTGTCGCCATAATAAAAAGGACGAAAACACACATACAACACCCGACATACGCGCCTCTCCTACGTTCGCATGGCGTGAGTTAGACGATTGGCTCCGACGCTCACGCCATCGACCATGTTCTCTAGCGCGTTTTCTCCATGCCCAGGCTTGCACAACAGACGGCAATGGTGAAAATGAACGGCGAGTGAATATGTTGCGATCACACTTGACACTCAACGAAAGCCGTGATGTCCCTAGCCAGACTGCCGGAAACGACGTGCTACAACAGGCAGATCCACAACACGGGACAAATCCCTACCGACAGCTGCTTCTGTATCCAAATTTAGGCCATGCCCTACCGAAAACTGCTCTTGTTAAGAACACATACAATGAAGGAAAAACCCTAGCATACCAACCGCTACTGCCGTCTCCGACGCTGAAGAAGAAGCCCTATCAACAGCAATTTTGTATTCAACACTCGAGCCAACCCCTACAATTAGCCGCCTGCGTGGGTCACAAGACCTAACGACGCATCTTCGCCAGGAGCTTCTGCTTCGCCGTGAGCGGTTTCTTTTCCTTCGGCTTCGGGGGCACCTGCATAAATCCAAGCAGAGCCGCCGGCGCAAGGAGGGAGGGCATACCGTATATGACACAAGATAACACAACCCCTCGACCAATTTTCAAAGCTCGATAATGAGACAACGAAGAGGATGCATAAATGAAACAATACATTTTCGGAAAGCTCTAGACGAGACAGCTTCAACTCCACCGTTTTCCGCGCTGTAACTGGCTTTCTGCTGTCGAGAAATCGAGATTTGAAAATCGGTTCAGGGGGTGTGTTATCTTGTGTCATCTACGGTAGAGGGGATCAACTTGATAGGGCCAAGAAATGCTTGCGCTGGAGCAAAAATGATAATAGATTCTGGATTTTCGGTGCGATTCTGTTTGCGTCTTGCAGAGAGTACCACGGAGAGCTACCATTGGCTACTCGCAAAAAGCAGTGCTACATGTATCGATCCACCACCTAAATCCTTCACTCGTTCGGATATCAGCCTGCGCTTGTCCAGCAATCAGTCTAGATGTCGAGCCGACGCAGGTTCGCGAAAAGGAAGTCCAGTTTCCACCGCCCGCTCGAGTGCCTGGGGCAAGGCGCTTGACTTCTCGGTGCGGATTCCCACTGGTACTCGCCAAGCCTCACCTGAAACCTCGATATTCGACATCAACCCATCCTGAGCGTGTATTTTTTCCCTGTAAGCGTACCTTCGACGGTGGCGCGATCTTGAACATCCCCTTGCTCCTCAGCGCCTCCTGCTTCGTCACCGACAGCCTTCGCTGCACGCCGCCGATCACCGCCACGCCCACCTTCCCTCTCACCCCGGCCGCACTACTCCCTGCCGCTCGCGCCCCGCCTCCGGCACCGGTGCCGAAGCCACTCCAAGCGTTACGCGGGCGCGCGCCGCCTACTCCAGAGGACGATTTCCCCTTTTTTGTTTCTCGTGGGAGTTCGTCGGCGTAGATCTTATGATCTTCTGGAAGAACGTCGTCCTGTCCAGCACCGGGTTATTGGTTTGGTTTGGTGTCCCAGTTTCCAACAATCGTCATCACAAGCATTCCTACACCCAATTCGGTCGTGAGCTAAGTAACTCGTGGACACCCAGGGGGCTAGGTTTCAGATCTATTAATCAATGAACTTGTTGGCGGGAGAAAAAATACCGCCGATGTTCATCGTCAGTTTTACTGCTGTATCTGCACCTTTCGAAGCGTCATTGCTGGGTAGAACCATGGTCGACAAAGCTTGATGACAGTTTTCTCATGTGCTGAACAGATAACACGGCACACTTGCACAACCGGAGCATCTTGTTCGCCGCGACTTCCACCCCGCAAGAAATGAAAATGCATGGGGGAAAAAAAACTCAACAAAACTTGCGTTGGCAAGGAATAAAACGGAGATGGACACGAGACACCACCAAAAGAAAAGGCCATAATCGTAGAGCTTCGCTTCGGGTGCCAGCGAGAAGGCCTCGACTTTCGTCCCAAAATGGGGCTCTCTCCACGAGCACGAGCTCGAGTCCATCAACTCAACACGGCCCACGCTTCGCTCTCCCACCCCAAGGTTAGTCGTTTTGAATTTCATGGGACACGCTTTCGACAACAGGGTTGGCTCACTCCACGCCATCGATACCGAGCCGATGCTAACGGCCAGGAGGACTCACATCAGCATCGTCCGGCTTGTACTCGTCCGCCGAGTTGTCGTCCTCCGAGTCCCCCGCCGCCGCGTCATCCCCAAGCCTGGCGATCGCTCTCAGCCTGCTACCGAGCGGCCTCGCCTTTCGCTTGCCCCCCCTGCCGACGCGTGTATCTTCGCCGCTGTCCTCCTCCTCCTCCTCCTCCTCTTCATCGCTGTCGTGTCTCGTCTCGAACTCGTCCGAGCCATCGGAGTCCTCTTTCCATCGTCTCTCCTCCCGCTGCTGCTGCTGCTGCTGCTGCTGCTGCTGCTGCTGCTGCTGTCTCCCTCGCTTCTTCCCAGCGCTTACCCCGCCCCCACCCCCCCTTTTCCTACCTCGCCCGACACCGGCGGAGCCCCCTGATGAATCCGCGGAGCCCCCTCCGGAAGAAAGCGCGGGACCTTTCAAGACCAACTTAAGCCCCACCCCCCGGGCCTTGCCGCCGCCGCTCCCACTCGCACCATCGCGGCTGCTGCTCGAGGCCCGCGGAGACGAAGAGGAAGATGACGACTGGTCCTGCTGCGGCTTGATCGAGAGCTTGAGCTTCGGGATAGAATACGAAGACGCCGCCGCCGCCGCCGCCGCAGCGGCGTCTTCGGGGGTTGGGTAACCCCTCCCGGGCACCCGGACCCTGGGCCCATCACCCTCCCCTTCACCGCCACAAGACCCTTCTGGAGGGGTGGCCGTCGAGCTCGGGGGGATGGGCGGCGCTGACGCCACCTGCGCGCCCCCCCGGCCCACGTCAGCCTCGGGGGGCTCTGTGGCCGCCGCCGCCAGTAGAAGCGCTGCCGCTCCGCTCCCGCTACCAGGGTCCACGTGATCTCCGTCATCTGTCGCACCGCTGCGGTCGACAGAGCCGTCGCTTGAGATCTCGGGGCTGCTGTCGGCACCACCGATCGCGCGGGGGTTACCATCCGGCGGGATGTCGACCTCCGCTGCCTTTCCAGCCAAAGGGGAAGAGTCAGCAGTGGCCTTGGTATCGATGGTTGTCTTAAAAAGGTGGGACAAAATGGGGACCACGTGGCGAAGGGGACAAAGGGAGAAAAGCCAGAGTTACTCTCAGACCCGTGACCAGACAGGTTGGGCACCCAGGCCATGCCGGCGACAATAAAAGCGGGACACGTGGCACGGACGATGGCTACTCTCTCACCAAGAAGCCGTAGTGGAACGTGCTACACCTACAACACCACAACCGAAACATTTCGCGCAGAAACCTGCCCCCCCCAATCTCTCTCCGGAAAACCCACGCCATCACATTCCATGTGCTGGCGTCACTACATACGGTACCTCTTCTCCCAGGGCGGAGACACGACGATCAAGTTCCGCGAGCATGGCGTTGACGTCCGAACATCCCGCAGAAGCGGCGGCGAGGTTCCACTCTTCCGGTACGCCTTCCTCCTCACTGCTGCCGCCCTCTTCTTCCTCCTGTTCCTTCATCCATGCCCGGCACGCCTGTAACCAACGAGCCGAACAGTTGAGTTGATGCCATGTTTCCTTGACAAATAACAACCCTCAGGCCAGGTGCCAACCTCGATCGATGGCTGGGCGTGCGGCAGAGTACGGTTGAGTGAAAACATTCCACTAATCCGCCTTCTATTCTTGAATATAAAACTTAGAAATCCAAAAAGATTAAAAAAAAAAATGCTGAAACAAAACACCACCAAAAACACCAAGAGTAGCTTCAAAACAACTCCAAAAGGCGGAATACCCGCTAGATCGAATATCAAGTGCAGCTTTGTAAATGATGACATAGTGATAGCTCTCGGTGCTTCCTCGGCGTACTCGCCGCAGAGGTACACAGACATCCATCACCCATATCGCCGACCCCCCCCCCAAGGCGGCCTTACATGTGTTGCCCAATACCTCCGTTTGGTGCGCTTTACGAAATATATTCCCGGCACCTCTCTTCCCGATGTATACAACATGCCCGTTGCTCTGGTCACAGAGGCCCCTAGACGCCACCGTAAATCATGCCGTGCACGAGCTCCTTCGATACATTGCCGGTCCAAAGCTCTTACCAACAGCGGAAAGATAGACCAAACGAAAAGGTACGCAAACAAAGGAGACAAACAAATACAGCCACCACCACCCTCACCTCCACAAGCGGTCTCAATCCTTCCCTCTCCCACGAACTCAGCGAAATTCGGGCCCCGTTCTGAGCGCCGTTGCCGACACAACCATTCTTCCGCTCGGCGGTCCCTGTCGCGCCGCTGGTCTCCTCCGCCCCGTGTATCTGTTCACGTACCAGCCCTGCCGCGGAACTGTCTTCATCTGGCGTCGCCCACACTTCACTGCGAGGGACATTGGCAACGCCTTTGGCGCCCTTCGCACCAGTTGCGTCTAGGTCTCCCTGAGAGTGATCGAGTGAAAGTGAAAAGCGGTCGAGTGAACAGCACAACTGAGATGGTTGGTGGCCGCAAAAACGTAGCAGAGCCACCGGCACGGAGTGAATGAATGAAAGACCTACAACGAACTACCATGGTATTCAAGTAGCCAACCGTGCAAGAAGTACCACAGACAGCCGAACACAGTGAAGAGTGAATAGATCGGCAGATTGGAGTGATGAGTAAATGCAGATCAGATTCTGAAGTTCAAGTAGGCTTTTGTTTAAGAATAAGTGAGACAAGCGCATGCAAGTGAAACAGTGAACCCGCTCGCCTCCCGTAAGTGAATGTGTGAGCAAACAAGTGAGTGAGAAAAGTGAGTGGGTGAGTGAGTAGAGGATGGGTGAAAAAGTGAGCCAGGGAGTGAGCTAAGAGGATGAGCGTCACGCAAACTACTTAGTGCGGGAGCCAGGCTACCGCTTAGTGTTAGCCTCTGCATTTGTTTTTTGCAGTAAGAATCAGTGGTGGTCAAGTAGAATATGTTAGGCGGGGTCGAGAACCCTCACTCCGCGAAAAGGGGATAATAGCACCACGTTCTGTTGAATTAGCCGAGCACCCTCGAGGCAGTTACACTGTGCTTATGACTGTCTTTTGAAAGTGAAAGCACCAGAAAATAAACTAACAGACGTCATCCGTACGCAAGGAAATGACCACAAGATGCCGAAGACCCGTAGCAAGATGCAGCGCATCCTTCGTGTGACTTGCCGAACACATCCGGCGCTTCGCGCTTGGTGATGTGAGAGCCTGGTCCGGTGAGAACCCGGCCTGCTCCTTCCCGGCTTTGTAGGAATGCGAGGTCAATGGTCTAACGACTACGGCATGCATGGCTACCCCAACCCTTCCCCTCATATCACCGTCTAAGACGTAGGTTACGATTCACACGTTTCAAGCGATTGTTGCCACGCACCTGCTGCTCGCGGAGAGTGTTGAGGAAGTTGGAGGCTGCGAAGAGCATCATCTCCTTGAAGTAAGGGAAGCGGAACTTGCTGTGGATCTTGGCCCGCGCCTCGATACCGTGGACCTGTCAATTCACACGGCATAGTACCGTATCGTACCGTATCGTGGAAATAGGTGTTCAAATATCCCGCTGCGTCAAATCGTACCTAAGGACATGCTATCGCAGCATTCGCTATCACACACACCCCAACCCGTTGAACGTCGTGGTCGGAAAACCGTTTCACCATCGACCCACGGAGGAGGGTTCCTGTTGATCGAACTACCCCCAATACGTAGACGAATCGAAATTAAACACGAGCACTTCGGCGCGGCGAGACGATGGCTCATCTTCACCAACGCTCTCCCACGTTTTGTCTCTGAGAAAAATGCGAAAATCACAAACGTACCACAGGAACCTTGGAGGTAGCAATGCCGCTGGGTAGACCTCCCTTGCGATCCGACAAAGCACCACCCTCCGTGGCAATACCTACATTGTACAGCACGCCCTACACATGATCCGCAGTGCCCCCTGATGAACGTCAAGCCTAGACCCACACGCAAATACACGCAAACAATACCTGCAGCTGCATGGGGATGTTGAGCGAGTGCAGGAAGTTGCCGCCGAACACCAGGGACGGCTTAGGCGTGAAGACGGCGTGGATCCAGCCCGACGGGATCATTAGAGTCTCCCCCGCGTTGAGCACTACCCTGCACAGGGCAGCACAACCCAAGTCATCGACAACAACAACGACAGGCGATCAAAATACAACAAATTGCCAACCAAGCAAAGGAGATGTCATGGAGTGAAGCACACACGCGGCGGAGGCGGCTGATCGAAACTTGACGAAAAAATGCCAACAGACACGGGCGGTGTCATGGCGGGCGATAAAACCACGGAACAGAACGCACCGGCAACGACTACGAAAGGCGATCAAACACACACCACAATGTGAACCGAGCACAAGAGGTGTCATGACACCAAGGGCCGACACACACACGCAGGACCACCAATTTTCACACAAACAACGTGACCGAAGAGCGCAGCGACGGTGGCATCGAGGGCGACAAAAAACTCGGAATATGAGACGTAAGAAACCTGGTGCTGGAATACGGACCGGAGCACTGCCTTATAGAATCAACAAGGCACGCCCCTCCGATACCAAACGTAGTAACGAGTCCGAGAGCTCTAGCGCTGTGCTTCCGTCTGTTGCTTACCTGAGGGAACATCACTCTCCGAAACAAGCTGGAGCCTGCAGGTGTCGATGGGCACGTACGCAAACCTCGCAGCGCAGCAGCGACAAGACCAAAGCCGCTAAACTGGAAAAATAGCCAACTGTAGACAGAAAACAACACTGCAACTCAGCAACGCATCACGGAGCCGTCGAGGGAGACTCTCGAGAGCTCCACGTTGCTTCGACCGCAGACACCGCAACACACCAGACACACCCACAAAACACTTGGAACCGAACTCTCGGCAGTTGACTGCACCTTCGACAGGGCCGTCCGTTCTTCGGACATGGGACGGGGGGCTACAGACTAGTATAGTGTCCGGCGCGACCTATATACCTGTAGCAGGTGTCGGCGAGGTCGCCGAAGAAGACCTGACTCTGCGTCGGACTCCTAATCCAGCTCTCGTACAGTTCCAGGTTCTTCTTGGTGGGACGGATTAGCAGGAACTCCTGCGGGATGTTTCACGTCCACGAATTTTCCCATGTTTTTCGTTTTCATATTATTTTCGTGGCCTTTGCAAAAAAAAAATAATTGCACCGCTACCACCCTGGGAGTTCCGCCCTTGGATGCTGCGGTAGTTGTGCACATAGAACCACTCCTGTCAGTAAGAAGGGGACAAGGCCTGAAGAAACGCCGGTGCCCGCGGGACGAGCAACCCGTTACGGTAGCGACAGCCAGAGGCGTACACTGGCATAGCGGGCGGCGACGATAGCTGTGCACAAGGCCAAGTGCGCACGCGGCGCTGATGAAAGTTTCGTACAAGACGGCCTCTCTACCGGAGGGATACGTCGTTCCATCGCTACGCAGAGAAAACGCTCGCTTACGGATACTGCAGTAGCACGGAAATACCGCTAAGTTCGTCGTGGTGCTTCCAAGAGGGACACCCATATGTGCACAATCTTTGATCTGTTTTCTGGTGCGGTAGAACTTAATTGTTGGTCACTGATACTACTATATCGTGGTATTCACCAAGTTTTTTTTTTTTTCCTTTGTCACCTTTTTGCCTCTTAGGATGTGGTACCACACACTCGTGCCGCCAAAGTCGACGTGGAAGTCGGTGTACGAGCCGCCCTGGCTCATGAGGCAGTAGTACTGAACCTAAGGGTCGATCACAGGGGGCACGAGGGCATGAATACTTGGCGTTGATGCCGGAGACAACCAACAACAAGCCGAGTCGTTGGTATAGCAGAACAAAACATGCCCCGACAGAAAAAGGAACCAGTTACCGATCAGCGTTCAATCTATCTTTGAGACAATACATTCATTGGTACAATCGAACAGCGGTTGCCTTTCTAGAGAACGATAGAACGCATGGAGTGATGTTTTGACGGGGGGCGAAAATCCCAACTCGAGTCATTGATACAGCAGCAGAAGCGGTGTCTCTTATGGAGAACAATTCCCTCACCGCAAGGACCCCGAAAAGCTGGTGGGAGGTACCAGGTGGTCACACAAACTGAGACACCCACAAACAAAGGGGGATTGCAGATGGAACCACCAAGCAGAGTGAACACATCACAGCGCGTTAGCAGGTGGTGTGTAACAAGGGGCCGTGCGGCCGGTCACAGGCTGAAGCGTCCACGAACAAAGGAGGGGTAAACCAAACATGACAAGCCCAAACGAGACAACAGAAAAAGCGTTAGCAGTCTTGCCGAAGAAGCATGCGGTGGCGGGGGGTACACGACAGGTTCGTCGCAGAAAAAATGCGGCGCAACAGCCGTGAACAACCCGTACTCCAGAGAACCGTGTCATGCCACTCTAACAGTGTGTAGATGACATGCAGTTTTCCAGCAGACACCTCCATGGTTTGCGATTGTTCCGCGTGTCGATATTCCATCGACCGTCGAACCGGGGGCTTGAGCGTACATACATCAATCCCCATCGCGCATAGGCCTGCCCACCGCCCACCTTAGGGAACTGTCCTTCCTGCAAACGGTCAGCCGGCCAGCACCGGTTAAGCCAATCCATGTCTCGCACCAGCTGCGGCGACTGAACCATCTTCGCCAACGGCGTGTCACTGGACCATGGATCATGATTAACAAACGGGTGGCCAAGGGAGAACGGAAGAAGCTTAACGAAGTACATTTACAGCATCGCAATGACGCATCCGTGACCCTTGTCATTGCAAGGTCTAAAAGGAGGGGGTGGGGTGTCTGACGAAGAAAACATCGATGGGGAATACACCACATGTCGCCTTACCTACACAGTGCAACGTCTGCATGAGGCTATTCGAGACCAGGAAACAACGGCCAGCACGCGCGATCGGACCAAACCTGATCCTCAATACGTAGTCTGCGAGGAAGTGAGAGCTTGCACGACATACTTTCAAGCTCTCCGGCCATGCAAAGACCCGACGCCGACAACACAGAAGCACGTTTACAGCGGTCATCGGTGCAGAACGGTCGACATCGCCAGTCGTACGCCGCTAGAGGTACACAAACCCTACCCGGCAAACAATCCACTGCCGTTTCGTCAAGTGCGGGAAAAAAATATTGCCGCCTGTTCTCCAACGATTCTGTTCGGGTGTTTGAAACAAACGTGCTCGATTTCCCCCGTGCACTGCGTCGGCAAATTAACGCGCACCTGAACTCTAAGGATATCATGTTGAGGATCGCTTGTCCAGGCTTGGTGCACGTCTCGAAGTACTCCGCAAACTCTGCCAGCGTCATGCTCTAAGTAGGCACACGGGGGCCAAAAGCAGAGGAGGAGGCGGAGGGCGGATGGGAAAGGGACCAGAGGTAAACAAGAAGCGCGCAGGGCGGGTGGGAGGTGGGTGCGGCGGCCTAGCCATTGCCGCGTTGCATCGCTTCCAAACACATGGGGCGGGCGAATTTCGAACCGCTTCCCTACCAAGCGTATATCGACTCTTGGTCACACATCGAAACTTACACGTGTTCACGCAATCTCAGGATATGCCAGACTATTGCAGACAGCTGCCACTTGCGTAGAGTCTGGACTCCATGCGGATCGGACAAAAAAGCACGCCTTCCCATGTGGGCAAAACCACAAACGTCAAGGCCACATTGGCAAGAACAACAACCCCTCCTCGTCCCTTTCCTCGCCCGCCTTTACTCTCATGTTGTGGGTGGGGATGTGGGTGTGTGTGGGTGGCAAACTAAGCCCTACCTGATCGATGATAGCCTGTTCCCCCACGTGTATGGGTCGGATGGCCTTGTCCTCGCCGACAACGCGAGCGACGTCGGCGACGGTGAAGGACGAATCTGGAACCTAACACATTGTACAGCGTCACGGAACATGTTGTAGTAGGATGGAGCATGGGTTCCTCGTTCAACGTGGACGCGTGGCCATGTGGCGTGCCTGCAGTAGGTGTGGCCCTGCGGCACTCAACCAAAGGCTGCAGCAGGCGCGATAATAGCGGACTGCATAGAGGGTTGTAGGGAGACAGTTTCCATCATGAAAACAGGAATGAGTTGCATCTGGGATGCATGGCGCGCTACACAGCAATATACACGTCCGCACTGCGCCAATTCCTCGCTTTCGCCACGGCAGTCACTTGCTGCATAGGTTCTGCTCGCCCATCGATACCAGCACACATTTCCTGATGTGCAGACAAGCTATGCATGCGCCTGAACCCCAAAAAATCAGCCTCGAATCAACACGCAGCAGCATACAAACATCTCACAACTGGCTAAAATTCGCGGGAAACGTCGACGGCAAGAGTGGATACCTTAAGGCCCATACCGCCCTTATCGGGTGCGATGACGGGCTCTCGGAAGCCGCTCTCCGCCGCCCACTCGGCCGTGAGATCCTCGCCCCTGATACGCTTTGTGTCGTGCACGGCGAACGTCTTAGAGGCCAAAAGTTTCTTGAACTTGTGCCAATCTTCGGGGCGAAGGAAGGCCCATATGGGGTAGGGGGGGGAGGGGGGGAGGGGGGGGNGGGGGGGGGGGGGGGGGGTAGAGAGAGCGAGAGCGAGAGCGAGAGAGAGAGAGCGCGACAGAGAGAGAGAGAGAGAGAGAGAGAGAGAGACAGAGAGAGACAGAGAGAGAGCGACAGAGAGAGACAGAGAGAGAGACAGAGATAGAGGGGGTGGTAGCCGTCGTGGCGTGGCTGGTGTCAAAACGAAGTTGGACATAGCACCCCAGAGGATACCCGGTCGCAACTCCTGTGATACGTGGAGATAAACCACTTCGGAGACACTGGTGTGGCGCTGCTCTAGGAAGACTGCCTTTCTTTCAATGCTGTACCAAAATTGTTCGCTGACAATCTCCAATCATACTGCCGTAACGCTGCGAAAAAACTTGCGCAACACTTCCAACACCCCCCCGTATGCTAGGGTATATTATCTCGAACGGGTTGTCTTTTTTCTTCGATTTCATGTTCTTCCTACAAACAATAAGGAACACTGTTGGTGGTTATGACCAGCAGCTTTCGCACGGTCTTTCCGACAAAGAAAAAATGTTGGATGAAGCGTGCAATCGGGGAAGTTGGGTCAGAGTTGGAGATGGGGTCGGCGTCGTACCCCCGCCCCATTCTATTTCGTCATAAACTCGGTCCGTGTATCCCCTCTCTCTTCATGCCGGTCATGGGTTCGATAACCGGCATGATCCAGGCTGACGGCGAGATGGAGCACACGATCTTGCGTCGCTTCCTGCAGGAACCGATGCTACTTCCTCATCAGCTTCATTTCTCACGGAGGCGGTACGTGATGATGCTGCTGTACCAGTACAGCAGATCACACCGAAGGTGTCGCCTTTTGATTTGCCCCGAGGTGACAAAGCACACTACAGCACCTCATGTCTTCCCTGGCACCTTACCCCTCACCATCCGTTGTCAGGCCAAGCGCAGGAGTGTGCCCCTGCACCAGCTTCTTGTCCGTGCACGAGCGCTTCAAGTGGATCCGGAGCTTTCCCTCGCCAACACGGCGGGACGATGCCCCCCCTGCCGCACCGTGCCCCCCCCCCCCCCCG